>CM047901.1:5563127-5674722 GCA_026229545.1 Pistacia atlantica
CTTTGAATTTTGTGGTTTGTGAAACCCCTTTCCTCGATTGTATTGTGGATGTGGTCTAATAATATCTTTAGCTAAAAGAAGTAAAGCAATCAACACCCTATGGAAATGGTTATGAATGGTTTCACCAGAATGATTAAATATTTCTTGAATCAATCTATTCCCACAATTGTGAGCACAAATCATCAAGAATATGCCAACTTCCTCATATACCGACATCCCTCGTGTGGGCTTCAAACCATATTTATTGGTTAAATCATGACACAAATCAAGGAAGACAGATTTTGTCAAGCGAAAATCTTGATAACAACGATTTTCATTCCCTTCCAATATTTCTTGGATCAACATGTGACCAGTTCTTATAGAAGTACAGCATGGGATTTTATCAATGTAATTTATATAATATAAAATAATGCATTTAACTGTGATTTCACAAATAGTCATCCAACTACGATTTTGTTCTTCCCATTGAATCACCAAAGCTTGTAATTCATCCTCTTTATCGTCATGGCCATCAACCACAAAATTGTAATCAGTAGAAACCAAATTTGAAATATCCCACGGCTCCATTAAACTAAAAAATGAAAAAATAATAGTCAAATATAAGTCTTCAATAACAAAAAATAGAAAATAATAATAAATATATTCATCGCAATGGTCACTCATCACAATTATCCAAACAAATTTATCATTCAACAAACAAGTTACTTTGTTTGAAACACAACATTAATAAAAATAAAAATGAAATGAACAAAGAATCCTATGGATAAGACAAAAAAGAAATGACTATGGACTCTTTCCTTGTGACTTCATGTAGTTATACTTCAGCCAATTCAAACGAACTTCATTATCATCATGACAAAAAAAGACCTCTCTCATATCTTTCTTAGTAAAGAGGTTAGAGGCATAAAAATAAAGAGGACTCGATACTTCAATTCCAGGCATCTTCTTTAGCATATCCATACATTCTGTTATTGTTGGTTCATGTTGCAATGAACTAGAAGATTCGGCAGTACTCTTATCACTAAGCATAGCAATAAGAGAATCTATATTCTCTTTCAATGATGATGCAACCGAGCTTTTCCCTTTCTTCATATTGTTATTGGTTCCTCCAATTTTTCTTTTATTAAGAGATGAAGATGGGAATTTGATGGGGACATGTTCAAATTCTTCTATATTTCTTCCTACCACATCATTGTCATCATCCCTTTCAAAATCAACATCAATTTCTTCATCTCTATTTTCACTCATCCCTAATGATTCACCCGCAAATTCATTTTCAATGTTGAGGTCATCAATTTGGCTAGGTGCCCATGCTCGATCACCAGTGGCAGTAATATCAGAAAATAGAGCATCATAGCGGTACCATATTAATGATAAATCCTTGTTTTTAAATTTCTTATACTCTTTATTTACCTGCAATGTTATTAATTTAGAAAATTAGTGACATTTCAAACAGTTAATATCAATTAAAAGTAAACATACATAAAAAAAAAAAAGAAAAAAAGTTGTAACTACCTTTATTTTATCATTCCACCATTCGTCATCAGCAATAATTGTTTTTCTCACATCATTCCAACCTAAACTTGTTTCCCCTCGCATCAATTGCTTGAAAAGAGTCCAATCTTTTTTCATGGCATCCCAATGATTTCTCATCTGTTTTCTATTATAATTAATACCAGTCCTTTCATTGAATGGCTTGATCAAAGTGTTCCATCCAACAGAAGATAAATGACAATTTGGTCAATTTCCTTTTCTAATTTCTTCTTCGCAAAATTCAATAAAATTAAGGTGGAGCATGTCATCCCATTTCGCTGATACTTGAGATTGTGTTACTTTTGTTGTAATTTTATCCATCTAGAATTTTAGATTGAAAGAATATTGAATCAAATATCAAGAAAAAATGGTCCCAATTGGATTGTTTCTAGTGGACATGCCCACACTTGATCATAAAACTATATCAATCCATGTTCAACAGCATAATAGAAATAATAGATCAAATTCATCAAAAATTCAAAACTTTGAAGAATAAATAACAACAAAATCACAAATTTTCAACACTTAAAAAACATAATTTCAGCTCAGTTAAACTCTAAAACCTTCACTTCAACGTGCAAGTCAAAATCAAGCAAATGGGTTATTGATAGAGACAATAGATGAAGAAAATAGGCGAAATAGTAATAAGGAACAGGGAACTGCTGCTCAAAATATTATATTATTTGTAATAGAGTATAAGCATTACTTATGGAGACAACAGATGAAGAAAATAGGTGAAATAGTAATAAGGAACAGGGGACTACTACTCTTTCTTGTCAATTATTGCGGTTTTAATCACATGATTCATTGAATGTACTATTATAGGCCCACAAAGCTTGAGGAATTGGGTGCTGCAGGAAGCAAATTACTTAATGGGTATCAGCAAGGACTTGGTGCGTTAATTATACATTAATACTCTTTTTCTTCTTATTTTATGTATTCCGTGATAGAATTTCTTCGACGACCTCCTATTGAAAAAACATCTAAGCTGATTGAGAATACTGTTAAAGGCTTAAAGCTAATGAAACCCAGAGAGTTCAACGTCCAACTCAAAATGAAGCAAATAGGTCATATCAAACCACAGCAAAAATCACACAAGGGAACAGAGACAGCAATATATTAAATTAAACAAAATGCTCTAAACCCTAAATTCCACCATTAAACTAGAAAATTACAAGAACAAAATCTCAAATTTAAAAAAAAAAAAAAATTATTTACCTTGATGAAGAGAGAGCAGTGAACCCTAAACCCTTTGTGGAAGGAGATTTTTGCTTCACAGAATACAAACAGATAGTAATATGACCTATTTCAAATATAAAAACAAGGGTATACTATGGAATTTTAAAATTAAACAAGGATAAAATGGTAATATACTTGGTCAAACTAGCTTATAAGCAGAGTGCTTATAAGCCAAAAAAAAAAAGTACCTCCCCCCCAACTTATTTTTTTTGGCTTATAAGCTCTTATAAGCTCAAAAAAGTTATAAACAAACGGGTCAGCTAAAATTTAGAGCTTATAAGCAAGTTTGGCTTATAAGCTTGACTTATAAGCTCACACAAATTCCACTTTTAACACCCTCACTTGCTTATGCCACCTACAGGTTCTCCAAACAAAACTTTGTCACGTGTGAATTACAAGAGTTAGGTTTTCTTCTGTAGAATTTATGCTGGAGTGATAAATGGTAGGATAACCGTAGAAACATTTAGTTGTTTGTAGCATTATTTTCTGCACTTTCACATATGAATAGCTAACAAGCCCAAAACCGCATATCATTATCAGCTACAAGCACAAGCTGGTCATAGCAAGTCAGCCACCAACAAAGCCCAAAAAATCCAGTACTATACCTGCACCAACCCAGCATACTACACAACCAACAACAACCCACTATTAGCACAGCAGTAGCATCCCCAGCACAGCCAACCGCTAACCAACTTTGTTTGTGCCAGTATGTGAAAAACATTAAAGATGCTGAAATTATGAATGGTATCTTTCTATTTGTGTTGGAAAACATTAAAGACGCTGAAGAAGTAAGGAGGTTGAGTTTTGTAAATAGCCTAGAGTTACGGCCCACACGTTCCCTCGTTTTCCCACCATAAAGTCACATCTTCAATCAAACTCAATTAATGTTTCAACGACCTTAAATATATAAGGTACTTGAAGCATTATTTGATCATTCCATCACATCAATTTACATCACATAGATAGCATTGATCACTTGCTCAATTTAATTCAGTCTTGGTAACATCCACATTTATCGTATTATTATTATTGATCACTCCTATTAATTTGTTAACTAGTTATTAAGTTACAGGTATAAAAAAAGTATAAATCCAATTGAACTCGAAGAGATGTAAATTATGTAATGCAATCTATTTAAATGAAAAAAATAAATGGATTTACCTCCCCCTCCCCCCAAAAAAAAAAAAATCAATTTAAATGATTTACTATCGGCTTAATTCACTAAACAACAAAAATTCAGTCAATATTATTATATTGAAAAGTATGAAATATGGTTTTGTAGGTAGGATTTACTGGAGTTAACTAACAGAAGTGTATATATATATCTTCAAAAATTCAATCAAAATATATTATAAATACATACTCTTTAGTATCTTTTATTTATCATAAATAGCGAGGAGAATTTTCATCCATTATTACAGTACACATCTTCATGCGCATGCACGTACACACATACATGCACGCATTCAAGCGCACACACATAACTTAACTGATTATATTGATCTACTCTCTAGGCTCTAGCTTAGCCAATAAGCCATGCTTCATACCTAAAGTGACACTAAGGTTAGGAATTACGAGGTGGCTTTCCAGGACTTGAGCATGGTAGTTATGAAGTATGGTAGCTGCAATAGCCTTCATTAAAACAAATGCAATATCCTTTCCTGGGCATACTCTTGGCCTTGCATTGAATGCCAAAAACTTGTGCTGAGGGTGATGTTTAATCCCTCCATCTTCTGTCATCCATCTTTCTGGCTTGAATTCTTCGCAATCATCTCCCCAAATCGATTTCATTCTCGCCATCGCATATATAGAGACTATAACCGTTGTGTTCTGGTTCACATTTTCGCCGCTCGGAAGGCTGTCTTCATGCATTGGAGTCCGGACTTCATAAGGAACCGGTGGAAATAGCCTTAGGGTTTCACATAAAGCTGCATGAAGATAAACAAGGTTGCTCAACTCATCCAAGTGGAAAAAAATTCTCCCTTCTTTGTCTTCTTTCTGTGGAAAATTTCTTCTCAGTTCTTCTCTGATCTTAATCTCCACCAATGGATTCTTTGAGATCAACCAGAAGAACCAAGAGAGAGCTGTTCTCGTTGTTTCTTCACCTGCAAAAGTAATACCAATTAAGTTGTCTCTAATAATTTTCTCATCAGTAAATGTTGCTCCACTGATTTCATGTCCACTCAAGTAAAGATTCAAAACATTGAAACTCTCTTCTTCTTCTTCTTCCTTCATTCTTGTCATTAATTTGCTAATAATTTCTCGTCTATTTGATATATGCTTCGCCGCAAAATCACCAATTGTCTTAAAACTATCAGTATACTTTCTCTCTTTCCCGATTCCAAGCCACCTTTGCAACTTCCACAAGCTTTCTGGCATAATATGCCGATAAAATATCGCTTCGCAGGCATCATCCATTGCTTTCGCAAATGGAATTTCTGGGAATTCAATACAGAGAGTATTGGGGTTGAAACCAGTGGCGATGGTGCTGACAAAGTCAAATGTATACCTCGTGAACAAATCCTGCAAGTCTACAACTACCTTTTGTTTAGAGACATGCTCAAGAACTGGGATTAGCTGTCTCCCTAAAATTTCAGGAATAATTTTTGCTGTAAGTTGATGGAGCTTCTTGTGACTTAAAAAATTACGAGTCACTTTTATCTGGCGCGTCCATTCTTCAGAATCAGAATTGAAAAGACCATGATCTCCAAAAATATCGAATCGTTTCCTCCATTCGGACCCTTTAGGATAACTTGAAAAGTTTGATGTCAAAATGTAGTGCACTTTTTCTGGATCACAAGTGAATAAAAAAGCTTTTCGAGAGAGGCAGGTTTTAATTAGAACTGTGCCCTTGCTTTTCTCTAGAGCTTTAGTAATTTTTTCATGGAACAAATGGGAGTTGATAAGCGCTTCTGCCATCATTCCAAAGAGTGGCAAGCTCTCTAGCGACCCAGTTGTTTTCAGATAATGGAAGAGAAAAAGAAAGATCAGGGAGAAAATCATGGCCAAGATTATAGAAACCATATTTGCGAGAGGTTAAGATAAAACAGATGGTCTACATTAGCTCTACTTTTATACAATGGGGGCTTTAGCATTAAATATTTGATACCTAGAATGCGGGCTGTAGCATTAAATATTTGATACCTACTATGGGGGCTGTAGCATTAAATATTTGACTTTGGGGTCTGTGGGTATCATCGGCTTCTCTTTAATAATTATGTGAACCAATCATGAATCCTATATCTTAATTGTATTATTATATTTGAGCTTAAGCCCATGGTATGGTCTAGGGTTTCCTAGTTTTTTTTGTGTCCCACACAAGGGGCCAGTCCTCGGTTCAAGCAGTTCAATCGATCGATCCAACCAGTGAAGTTAGAATATCCAACAAGTTTGAAATCCAACAAACACACGCCTGATAAATTTCATCGGTCCTTATAGGTTTGAAATCCAACAAACAAACCCCTATGATCTTGCTAAGAAAGTGGAAACCTTAGCCACCGCAACTACAATCCAACCCATATCAGGCCCTAGCCTATTTTCGGTCGTTTCCAACACTCACATGCTCTTCCCAACCCTCCAGACACCGCATAAACACTTTCTTTGTGTAACAGAACAAAAGAAAGTGCAGAAAATGCACCAAGAAGAATGAAACCAGAGTACAGAGGCCAAGAGCGATGGAGAAGATGAAATACTGTTATTCCCCTCTTTGAATATTCAGTACAGTAGCCCAAGACTATGCTATATACAGCTAACAAATGTAACAAACTAACCGTCTATACAAATTAATGAATGGCATCTGTAAAGTAAAGAAATATATAAAGGAAAATAAAATAAAGCAGCAGCTTATATACAAATTAAACTACAGCTATACTACATGTCGTTTTATATTTTTCCAGTGTCCTCTAACACCCCCCCGCAAGATGGAGAATAGAGGTTAACTATGCCCATCTTGGAGAGGTGTGTTGCAAGCACATGAGAAGGTAGAGCTTTAGTAAAGATGTCAGCCAACTGGTTGTTGGAAGAAACATGAGTAGTAGAGACAATTCCAGCTTGTATGTTGTCTCGGATTAGGTGGCAATCAAGCTCAATATGCTTGGTCCTTTCATGAAAGACCGGGTTGGCAGCAATGTGAAGAGCGGTTTGATTGTCACAATAGAGAAGGGCAACTTATGGGTGTGCAATCCCGAGATCTCGAAGCAAATACTTAAGCCAAATAATTTCAGTGCAAGTGATGGCCATGGCCCTATATTCTGCTTCAGCTGAAGAACGAGAAACCACACTTTGTTTCTTGGATTTCCATGAGACCAAAGAATGTCCAAAAAAGATGCAATAGCCGATTGTGGACCGATGAGTGTTCGGGCAGGAAGCCCAATCAGAGTCACAAAAGGCTCTAATCTGAAAACTGGAAGAGGAAGATAAGAGAATCCCTTGTCCCGGAGCAGATTTAATATACCTCAAAACTTTGTAAATAGCTGCTAAGTGGGTAGATGAGGGGTTGTCCATGAAGTGACTTAGTAATTGGACAGCAAAAGACAAGTCCGGTCTGGAAATAGTGAGGTATAAATGTCTACCAATGAGACGTCGATAAGTAGATGGGTCAAGGAGAGGTTCTCCCGCATCCTTGCTTAACTTGAAATTTTGATCAAGGGGGAGTTTGAGGGGCTTACAGCCAAGCATGCTGGAATCTGCCAATATGTCTAAGGCATATTTCCTTTGAGAAACATGGATCCCTTTAGAGGATCTAGCAATTTCCAAACCAAGAAAATACGAAGACACCAAGGTCCTTAATTTTAAAGCGATGATTGAGAAAAATCCGGATGGAATCTATAGAAGCTTGAGAATTGCTAGCAAGTAAAAGGTCATCCACATAAATGAGCAAAACAGTGAATGAACAGCCATCTTGTTTGGTGAATAAGCTGTAATCAGCTTTGGATTGAATGAAACCAAACTCAAGAAGAGAAGAGGTAAGTTTAAAATTCCATTGTCTTGAAGCTTGCTTGAGGCCATAAAGACTTTTAAGCAATTTACAGACATGGTGGGGTGGGCCTTTAGTGTAGCCGGGTGGTTTCTTCATATAAATTTCCTCTTGTAAGTCACCATTAAGGAAGGCATTGTTGACATCAAAATGATGCAACTGCCAACCCTTAATGGCAGCAACAATAAGAAGGTCCCTCACAACAACAAGTTTAGCCACAGGGGAAAAGGTCTCATGAAAATCAATTCCCTCTTGTTGGGTGAATCCCTTGGCAACTAATCGAGCCTTAAGTCTGTCCACAGTACCATCAGACTTAAATTTAATTTTGTAAACATACTTACAATCAATAGCTTCCTTCCCATGAGGTAAGGCAGTAAGTGTCCAGGTCTTGTTGTGTTCTAGTGCCTCAAGCTCGGCTTCCATTGCCTTGCACCAACCCGGATCCTTCAATGCTTGTCTGAAGAAGTGGGCTCGGTATGGACAGAAATGGAAGAAGTAAAAGCTTGAAAAGAGGGACTGAATTTATGATAAGAAAGGCATTTATTGAGAGGGAAAGACTTACCATTTAGAGGAGATGCTTCCTTGGAAAAAGAAAGTGCAGGGGCAGCAAGCATGGTTTGATGACAGTGAAAATCTTTGAGGTATTGGGGGGCGGTTCTAGTTCTGGTGGACCGTCGAGGGAGGAGTATGGAATGATTTGATGGTGGTGGGGGTGGAGGTGGAGAGGAAGTGGGAGGAAGGGTTAGAGGTGTAATGGAAGGAGTATGAGGGTTCGGATTAGGAGAATGTGATGTGGAAAGAGAGTTAAAAAATTCTGAGTTATGATCAGGAGTGGGAAATGTTGCAGCAGGGTGTTGTATGGGGTATAAGGAGGGGTAGAACACGGGTAAGTCTGAATGTGCAGGAGAATGATGTGTAGATTGATGAAAGGGGAAAATGTTTTCATGAAAAATAACATCACGTGAAATGAATGTAGTGTGAGTGGAAAGGTCTAAAAGCTTGTAACCTTTGATACCAAAAGGATAGCCTAGAAAGACACAACGACGACCTTTAGGATCAAATTTCTTTCTAGCATGTGAAAGGGTAGCAGCAAAACATAAAGAACCAAAACTTCTCAAGTGAGCATATGAAGGTTTTTTGTTGAAAAGGAGTTCAAAAGGGGTTTTGTTGTTTAAAAAAGGAGAAGGAAGTCTATTGATGATATAAGTGGCTGTTAAAATGCAGTCATTCCAGTATTGAATAGGCACATTTGATTGAAACCAAAGTGCTCTAGCCACATTAAGCAAATGTTGGTGCTTCCTCTCAACAATGCCATTTTGTTGAGGGGTTTGCACACAAGATTTATGGTGGAATATGCCTTTGTTATTAAAAAAATCTGTCATAGCGAACTCAGCACCATTATCACTTCTTAATGTTTTAATTTTCAAGCCAAATTGAGTTTCTACTAAATTGTAGAAAGCTTCAATACAAGGTCGGGTTTGAGCTTTGGAAGTAAGCAAATACAACCAAGTGGATCGAGAAAAGTCATCTACAATGGTTAAAAAAATCTTGAACCATCATGGGCAATGGTGGGACTAGGACCCCATAAATCACAGTGAATAAGTTCAAAAATGCCGGATGATTGATGCATGCTGTTAGGAAAAGGTAATTTATGAAATTTGGCAAGTGGACAAACATTGCAAGGAATTTCATAAATTGAATTAATCTGTGTGCTTACAATGGGATCAGAAATCATCCTTAGTCTAGGAAAAGATAAATGACCGAGGTGACAATGCCATAGGTCAGATGGAGTAACAGTATAAGCACTAGGGGAAATATGTAAAATAGGGGAAGTATGGTGTGTGTGATCAGAAAGTGATTGAACAAGGGTTGAAGGTGAGACCGAGGAGCAGATGAGGTGATATAAGCCATGTTGAAGCTCACCCTTCCCAATCGTTTTCCAAGAAAGTAGGTCCTGTATGAAACAAGAATTAGAGAAAAATAACAAACAACAAGTTAGAGATTGTGTTAACTTGGTTGCTGAAATTAAATTGAAAGAGAAAGAAGGAACACAGAGAACATCCCTTAAAAGAATGGTATCGATCAATTGAATATGACCAATATATGTAACTGAAACAAGACTCCCATTTGGGAGCTTCACAGAATAAGCAACAGTTGAACAAATGGTGGTAAAAAAAGTAGTGCTACAAACCACATGGTCTATAGCACCTGTGTCCAAGATCCAATGTGAAGAACAATTTTGGAGAGTGGCGCGTGTATGTGTGGAAAAGCATGATGCTATACTAGACATTTTAGAGGCCGAGAGAGCAGAATTGGGAGGTTTGGAGGTGATGTCCGAATGAAGAACAGAAGCTGCTGTTGAAGGATCCTGAGGTTGAAGCAAAGATATCAGTTGCTGATATTGAAGCTTGGTCAAACCGATCCGATCATCACTGGAGACTTCCAAGTTATGGTCAACAGATAGGGAAGCTTGATTTGTAAGTGGGACAGAAGAGGAATTCTGCTTGGTGTGGAATTTGTGCCCGGGAGGATAGCCAATCAATTTGTAGCACTTTTCGACAGAGTGGCCAGTGAGGTTACAATGAAAGCACATAGGGGCAATGGTATTACCAAGCTTGAAACAGTTTTCCATAGAGTGGCCAGTAATTTTGCAATGAGTGCAATAGGGGTGGTCCTTTTAGGATTTATGGTTAGATTTGGGTGGAAAAGATTTTTGGGCGGCAAGGGCAAGTGTTTCAGTAAGGGAAAAGCTAGGGATCAATTGATGGTGTTTCTCTTGTTGTTAAATTAGAGAAAACACCTTAGTGACCGGAGGAATGGGATCCATCAACATTATTTGATCTCTGATGGGGGAATAGGAATCGTTCAACCCCATCAGAAATTGAAGGACAGAGTCCCTCTGGTGTCAACCCGTGAAGGTTTTTGAGGTGCCACAGGTACAAATTGGTAAAGGATCATAAATGGAAAGTTCATCCCAAATGGACTTTAGCTTACCGTAGTAAACACTGACCGGATCGTGTTCTTGAAGAAGACTAGCCAACGCCTTCTTCAACTGGAAAATCCAGGGACCATTTTGTTGAGAGAAACGGTCCTGGAGATCTTGCCAAATATCTGTAGCATTATCAACAAACACCACGCTGGATTTGAGGGAAGAGGTGATGGAATTTTGAAGCCAAGAAACCACCATGTCGTTGCATCTCTCCCACAAATCGAGTAAAGGATCGGTGGGGGAAGAAGGTTTGACAAGAGCACCAGAAATGAAACCAAGTTTATTCTTGGCTCGAAGGGCTCAGCGCATGGCTCTAGACCAGGTGGGATAGTTATCGGTGGTGAGTAAATAGGGAACCAAAGTGACAGCGGGACTGTCGCCATGGTCAAGCCGGAAAGGATTGGTGGGATCAGCAAGGTTAAGGTATGGATTAGAGGTGTTGAGGTTTAGGGATTTGGGCGAATCAAGAGGGGTTGAAAGTCCAAAGTTTTCCATCGATGATTCCTCTCAAGGCGCTCTGATACCATGTAAGAGAACAAAAGAAAGTGCAGAAAATGCACCAAGAAGAATGAAACCACAGTACAGAGGCCAAGAGCGATGGAGAAGATGAAATCTTTGTTATTCCCCTCTTTGAATATTCAAGATGATCAGCCCAAGGTGTGCTATATACGACTAACAAATGTAACAAACTAACCGTCTATACAAATCAATGAATGGCATCTGTAAAGTAAAGAAATATATAAAGGAAAAGAAAATAAAGCAGCAGGTTATATACAAATTAAACTACAACTATACTACAACTATACTACATGTCGTTTTATATTTGTCCAGTGTCCTCTAACACTTTGCTCCATTTTCTCGGATTTCCAATTGATCAAATCCCTATAGGTTTGAAATCCAACAAACAAACCCCTGCAATCTTGCCAGGAAAGTGGAAACCCTAGCCACCACAACTGCAATCCACCCCAGATCAGCCCTTAGCCTTTTTTTGGTCATTTCCGACGCCCACCTGCTTTTCCCAATCCTCCAAACATCGCATAAACATTTTCTTTGCTCCATTTTCCTCGATTTCCAACCGATCAACACCGCTTGCATAGCCCACCACAACTGTCATCGCATGCGATCATTGACACCAAAACCAACTTCAACTTTCCTCTTCACTTTGTCCTTTCACATCTTTGAACGTCGTTCTCCTTGACCTACTTGCAACAGTTGTCGCCAGCCACCAATTCTCTAACTTGGAGGTTGAACTAGCAGTTCGACACTATTCTTTTGTTCAACAATAGGTCAATCTAGACTAATAACTGAAACCAAGTTTAAGGTGTTCCAAGACCAAAGAAAGGGCCAGCTGACGGTTGAACTGATCTGTCCAATCTGGGTTTTAAAATACTGGTCCCACATCACTAAGTTAGTGGAATCATCATTCCTATTGAACAATATATATTTGTACTATTTCAGAGATAATAAAGTAAACTCTTTTCACCAAAAATTAACTTGGTATTGGAGCCTTCTCTTGTGTGGTCAAGTCCCTATTTTCAGTAACCTTCCACACCGATCTTCTCAGATTTGTCATCGATCTTGCTGATTTTCTTAGATTAATCTAGATAGCAAAGGCCTGTTTATAATTTTTCAAAACTGTAAGGTTTTATTATGGTGTATTTGTAGGATTAGAAACTCATAGGGTTGTTTTAAAATTTGTGTTTTCTATTTTGATATTTGTGTTACTTGTTGGTGTTATTATTTGCTTTTTGCTTGCTATTTGAGTGATGCAATTATTTTCACTTAAGGAGTATTTGTGTTTATTGGGTGTTATTTACTAGTGTTGGTTTGATTCACCTATGTTAATGGGTTTCAATGTGCCTCCTTTTGAGGTTGCTAGATTTATTGATGTTGTCCTTGATGGAACCAATTATGTTGAATGACATCAGACTATCAAGAGTTTCTTGAAAGGCTATAAATTGTAGCATTCACCTATGTTAATGGGTTTCAATGTGCCTCCTTTTGAGGTTGCTAGACTTATTGATGTTGTCCTTGATGGAACCAATTATGTTGAATGACATCAGACTATCAAGAGTTTCTTGAAAGGCCATAAATTGTAGCATTATATTATTGATAATATAAAAAACCCAAGCAAAGGGAGCACGAAACTAATGAATTGCATTCTGCCAAATTTTACCATTACCTCATACTTTTCATGACAATCATGTAAGTTTTTGTCTACGAATGCATTAAACCATTTAATACATTTGATGCATGTCTCCTAATGCCTTCTAATTTAATTTCCCAAATTATTCTAAATAGTCCAAATTAAATCAGAATAATTAACTTTAGATCCATATTGTCCAAGATAGCTTTTATCGACTACCTACGGGACCCATATGGAATTGTTTAATAACAGGCTTCAATGTATTTGGCTCTGTACCCCTTTATCTCATAAATGTAAGGTATCAAATACGTTAACGTTATCCAACTCCACTAAAGGGCCAATGTTGCACTCCTGAATTAAACACTTTGTTTATCAGAAACTTCAATAATTTAATCCGATTAAATTATTTCTTTAAAGCCTATCTATTTAGCGATCAACTACACATATATCCCATGGAACATTGATAACCGGACTAGGTTGCTATACCAATATACCTCTCCGATTACATCTTTTCCTTGTGACAAGTTTTACAACCACTGAATGATAAATGTTTAATGGACACTTCTTTAAACGCTTGGCCAAGTCTCATCATTCAAGACCTTGTAAAACCCACAAGACGAAATTCCGTAAAACTTTTGGAGCTATGAATTCCATATCTATGGAATAGTGTTCTCAAACCTATAGGGCTATAATCCCAATTAGCCAAAGTATTGATCTGTTAAACAATAGAATCTCATATTCTACTCTAATAAAAAACTGCAGTCTACAAATCAAAGTTACATTATCCACTCAAGATTAAGATACATGTGCTAAAATTGCTAAGGTGTGAAGTTTATGTTTTCTGTTATGGTAGTTACACAGAATTATAAACTTCAATTGGTCTAGTTCAATGCATATCGAATGCACAAGTGTCTCTGCCCTAAAATCTCAATTTTAGTGATTTGAGATTCATCATCCCCACGAAAGCAAACAACATAATAACCTTATAAAAAAAAGGGTGCACAACTTGTGTTTTATGGTTGTGAACATAATTTCGAGCTACGATAAAATCTTTTATCTCCCATATAAGATGCTTCATATAAATGAGGATTTCATCTTATTCAATAGCTTCAGAACTTTTGACAACTTATATAAATACATATACACATGTATAATAAAGGGAAGTATATGATGGCAATATAAATAAAACATTTTTATTTTTTTGACAATTGTTTACATTATTTAGAAAAAAAAAATGTACTTTTAGGCCATAACACCAACATGGAGCGCACTTATTAGTATGAAGTAAGAATCTAGACATCTAGTTTGAGACTATTATGCTAAAATGCCTGGCTATTGAGATCAGTTGACTTTGTCTAAACCTGTACTTTAGAATCAGACAATGCTGAGCTTGTACTTACACGTAGGAACAAGATGTGTCTGATTCAGTCTCATGGGTCTTCATTTGACTATGAGAATACTCGTGCTTATTTACCATCTATCCTCGCCACCTACCCTTGATACAACTGTTGCTCATCTGATTTCAGAGGAAGCTTGCATTCAACACCCTAAAGACATCTCAGATCAATTTTTTCATGGCTATCGCATCTGCCTCATGTACTGCTGTTAATTCCACTACTTAAGGACCTAAATAGTTGACATGTCATTATTGCAGAAAATTGGTCACTTCCTTTATAGTTGTCTTACTTAGCCTGAGGAGTTGATGTTGTGGATTTTCGCAAGTGTACGAAATTGTGCAAGTAATAAAGTGCAAGAATACGAATGTCGAACCCAAGGGAATTACTACTATCAATTACCAAAATTTACTATCTAATTACTATTTGATTGATCACAATTTTTATCAAGGAAAATCTAAACTAAATTAACAATTGAATTTAAAAGAAAACTAAAAAGAAAACAACTAAAATAAATCTTTTGGTTTAGAGCAAGATGATTAGACCTAGGGCATAGATTTCACACCAACTCTTATTCATATGTATTGAGCACCTATGTTAATTTTATTAAGCTCTTCCTATAGGTCAAACTCCCTAAATTTCCAATAACTTTCTCTCGAACAATTATCAAATCAACCCCTAATTACTAACCCGAATTATCTCTAATCAGATTTAAGCAATTGGAGATCATTACGATATATAAAGCTTACCAAAACCTCACAAGTCATGGTAACCTATCTCTAGTATTCGCTCAGTCTATGGTTGTACTACCATAGACCAACTAAGTATCATCTCTCGATCTCAACCTAGTCCATTAGTTCTTTCAATTCTTGGACCCTTAAGAATAAAAAACATTAGGTATAATAGTAAAACTTAGGAAAAATTCTTAACAAAAATTAACAAGCATAAATCAACACATAATCAAGAGATTGGGCTACATCTTAGCCCTAGAGAATAAATTTAGTTCATAATCAATATGAAAGAAGCAATCATCTTCATTTAAATAAGAAACATGAGTTCAAGAAAGAAATAAGAAGACTTCTCTATATTGTCAATCAAAACTTCAAAAATTCTGTCACTTTGATCTTCTCTTGCATTAGCCTCCTCTAATTCTTCCCTCAAAGAATCGCCAAAATAATACTAAAAGACTTCTATTTATATCCCACAAGGGTTAGGGTTTTATTTTCCTTAATTTTATTTAGTTTAGGACTCTTAACACTATTTTCCTAATAAAAAACAGAAGAAAAATTTTTAGCTATCATGAGTGTGCCCCAGCACTATGCTACAGTGCGGTCGATTATGGCCAAAGTGTGCTGCAGCATAGTGATAACTTCTCCTTCTTTAGTTCAAATCTCACATCATTCCTCAGCACTCTAGAGATGGTGATTTTTTAGCATAATAACGATGGAATATGGAGAAGTGGTCAACTTATGAAATGTAGTCCTTTGAATTAGCTTTCTAACAGTGAAAGAATTTTTTTGATCTAATGTCTAAAGATTAAGGTATTGTTGAAACACCGAGGCATGCTCAAACTGGAGCATAATCTAGAATCTCCTCTTTACTTCAAAGCTCCATAACTTCTTCGATTCAACTTTGATTTTTGATCCGTTTATTTATACTCGTCACTCAGTCTGTTGCTGATATGATTCTTCATCCGAGCATAACATTTAGCACTAATAACCTGAAAAACACTCAAACACACCTGTGATCTCATATAGGGCAATTATGAAAAATATTAAGCAAGTTTACCAAATTAAGCCTAATTTATCACAAATAATCCCCATAAACCACTAACTAAATGTGTATTTTCAAGCTATTATCAGTTGACTTGTAATTATTGCAAGAAATTTGGTTATTTCATTAGTGATTTTCATGCTCGACTGCCAAGATCTTTTAGGCAAACAACTATCAACGGGGAAATCAGCCCAAATCTCATCAGCCTTATAATGATGCTTCCCACTGTGCCACTGTTATTGCAGATTTAAAATCACACCCTAAACCTTCCATCAGCTTTTGTGATCTTAAAAATTTGTTGAGTCAAGTTTTTTTCTAATCCATCTACATATAGCTCTCATGTTGCCATGTCTGTCACCCTAGGTAAATCTATTTGGTTTTTTGATATTGCTTGCTGTATCCACATGACTTCTAATCCCAGTTTATTTATGTTTAAAGATTGGCCCCTCACTTACCATCTATTACACCTGTTGATGGTTCTTGTATATATGTTAGTCATGAATGTAATGTTCATCTTCTTGTTTATCTTTGCCTAATACTTTCTTGTTCCAAAACTTACCGTTAATCTGTTATCTATTGGTCAACTTTGTGAACTTGGTCTTGATGTTCTCTTATCTCAATCTAGTTGTTGTGTATGAGATCCTCAATCAAGGCAAATCCTTGGGAAATTCCATAAGATTGGTCAGTTGTTCGAGCTTACTTCTCATTATGTTCTTGCACTTCAGGCTGCTTCCACATCATCTACCTCTCCATTGAGTCTTTGGCATTCTCGTCTTGGTCATGTCTCATTTTCTAGACTGTGTTCTATGGTGTTTACTAGTTGTTTAGGTCAGGTTAAAGATGAATATATGTTGATTTTGTGTTGTCAACTTGCCAAACAATTAGCTTTACCTTTTCCTGTTCGTGATTCTGTTTTTGTTGCCCCTTTTGATTTGATTCATTTTGATGTTTGGGACCCTACACCAAATGAATCAATGGGTGGTTTTCGCTATTTCGTCTTATTTGTGGATGATTACTCTAGATTCACTTAGTTATATCTTATGTAAGAAAGATCTGAATTGCCAGTTTATTTATTTTGATTTTGTTACAATGATTCAAACTCAATTCTCTTGCAATATTATAATTTTTTGCATTTATAATGCCATGGAATATAAGGAAAATAAGCATCTTATATAATTTTCTTAAATTACATGCCATTATTCTTCAGCATTCTTGTCCAGGTACTTTTCAACAAAATGGTAGAGTCGAACGGAAGCATATGCAAATCTTGGATACTGTTCATGCTTTACTCATTTCCTCTTCTTATCTAAAAAAGATTTGGGGTGGAATTGCTTTCATAACTGTCTACACAATTAATTGAGTTCCTTTATCTATTATTACAAATCAAACTCCCTATAATTGTCTCTATGGTACTTCTCCTGACTATAATTCTCTTATGGTTTTTGGTTGTGCTTATTTTGTTATTCTTCAGCCTCATGAGCGCACTAAGCTAGAGCCATGTGCACACCTTTATTGTTTTCTCGACTATGGGATTGAGCATAAGGGTTGCAAATGTTGGGATCCTTTCTCCAAACGTCTTCCTATCTGGGGACATGTTGTTTTTTAGGAACACAACATGTTCAGTTCTATATCCAAATTTCATGTTTTGATCCATATTGTTCCTCATTTCATTAATCTTTCCATTAAGTTGTTTTCTAACAATGCATATTCATCCAGTGAGCTTTCATTGACCATTCCTGAGTCGGGGCCTTATACGGATCCTACTCTGGCGGTTGATCTTGCTCTTGCTCCGCCTGCTGATCCTATTACTGCGTCACCTCATCTGTCTCCTTCTCCACCACCTCTTATGCATCTTTTCATAAGAGAAACTCAACCTTCTATTCATCTTCATAATTTTCATTGTTATTCTATTATTTTTTTCTCTCTACAAGCCTCGCACATTTCGTGAGGCCAACTCTAACCCTCTTTGGCAGCAAGCAATGGCGAAATGTTGCAAGCATTAGTGAATACCAATACTTGGGATTTGGTTGATTTACCTCCTGATAAGTTTGTTGTGGGGTATAAATAGATTTATAAAATTAGGACTCGCTCAGATGGGTCAGTTGATCGCTACAAAGCTCGTCTAGTGGTTAAGGGTTTTACTCAAGAATACGAGATTGATTATGTGGAAACTTTTGCACGTGTTACTCATCTTCCTTCTATAAGATGTCTCATTTTTGTTGTATCTGTTAGACATTGGTCACTTTATCAAATGGTTGTCAAGAATCCTTTTCACATGGGGATCTAAAAGAAGAAGTCTCCTCTAAGGTATGATCATCATCCCAACAAACATTGTCAATTGCAGCGAGCCTTGTATGGTCTGAAGCAAGCTCCTCATGCCTAGTTCTCTAAGTTCAATGGTATAGTTATGTTATTTGGGTTTGTCTCTAGTCCTTATGATTCAATGTTGGTCACTAAGTAGTCCAAGAGTGTATCATTTTTCTCATTCTATATGTTGATGACATGATTATTACTAGTGATAATGTTGTTAGCTTCCATAATCTTAAACAATATCTTCATCCACACTTTGAGATGAAGGATTTTAGAAATCTTAGCTATTTCTTAGGCTTGGAGGTTTCTGATGGGAATGATGGATACTATTTGTCCTTGGCCAAGTATGCCATTGATCTTTTGTCTTGTGTTGGTCTCTTTGATAGTAAGATTGAAACCACTCCTCTAGAGACCAATCTCAAGTTTTGTGCTACAGATGTCGAGCCTTTTTCGGATGCCACTAGGTATCGCCAGCTTGTTAGGAGCCTTATATGTTTGGTTGTTACTCGACTAGATATTTCTTATGCAATTCACTTAGTTTGTTAGTTTATCTACACTTTAGTCTACTCATTAAGCAGTTATTCTTCGAATCTTGAGTTATGTGAAGGGTACTTTGGTTCATGGTCTTCACTTTCAACGTACCTCATCTCTTTAGTTACATGCTTACTCTGATGCTAATTGGGCTAGTGATTCTACCAATCAATTATCTACTTCTATTTATTCCTTTCTTCTTGATGATTCCTTAGTTTCTTGGTGAAGCAAGAAGTAATCAGTTGTTGCAAGGTTGAGTACAGAATCTGAGTATCAAGCCTTAACTGATAGTACTTTTAAGTGCATTTAATTTGGCTAATATGCCTTTTAATAGGCATAGGTATGGAGCTTTCAAGGAGTAATCCTCTCCTGTCTGACAATTGAAGTACCATTCAAATCATGCATAATAACGTGTTTCATGAGCGTACTAAACTTATTGAGAATGATTGTTATTTCATCCGAGATCACATTTGAATGAAAGATTTGCACCTTCTTTCTGTCTCTTCTACCAATCAACTTGCAGATCTCTTCACCAAAATAAACCCTCCAAGATAATTTCATGATCTTGTTAACAAACTTAAGTTGGTAGTTACTCTACCACCTTAAGTTTAAGAGGAATGTTAATTGTATTATTATATTTGGGCTTAAGCCCACTGTGTAGTCTAGGGTTATCTAGTTATTTTTGTGTCCCACATCACCAAGTTAGTGGGATCATTATTCCTATTGAATAGTATATATGTGTACTATTTCATAGATAATAAAGTAGACTCTTTTAACCAAAAATTAACTCTATAAACGTTGAGCAGAAGCTCCGGCAACATTCCCACAAGTGGGAAGTCCTTCGGTAGCCCATTGTTGCTGGTGAAGTAGCGAAGAAGAAGCAAATTATTGGTAGGAATAAGATTTAAAAAAGGCCAATTAATGTCATATTCAGACTTGTTGAGTTTTGGTCTATTAAGTTATCTTTGCTTGAGATTGAGTGGAATATCACAGTATTAATGATGAATTAATTTTCATCTAATAACTAATTGAAGACGATATCTATCCATAACATTTTCATTTAATAACTAATTGAAGACGATATCTACCATAACACTTATAATTGTAGAAAATCTTGTCCATTGCACTCAAAATGTTTGATTTTACAAGGCATTCTTTGTCTAATAATTAATGATCACTCAAAATATCCATAACATTCGTATACACGAAGCTTTGTTGTAGCATTAATTATCACTCACCTCAATTTGTTGGCTAGTAATTAAATGTAGTTATCAAATAAAGAACAATTTCAAACTAGAAGATATGTGATAGGGTTTGGGATATGGTCTATTTATATGAGGAACAGAGATCTCAAAGAAGAAAAGGTAGAGAGATTAATTGACAAAATTCTTCATTGATAACTACAATCTAGATTTAGACTATTATATAGTCTTATACTTGATCCAAATGACTCCAAAAATGACTCTAATACTATTCTAATTGCATAATAGAATAATTTGTAATTCCTATTTTAAAAGATATCATAATTGTATGATATCCTAAATGACAAAATCTGGGCTTTTTCATCATATTATTTCCTTTATAGTTTTATTCCTCTTCTTTACTGACCCTACCAGCCGAGAAGCTCATTTCTGTCTTTCATCCTTTCTCCCCCAATTAATATACACGCCTCCTACTTTTTTTGCGTTATTATTTTCTTACAAAATCTTAAATACTCTTCTTCCACTACTGCAATTTTAAGATATTCAAAACCCCATTGAAAGTAAAAACTATTAGAGTGTGGGTTGGGGAGGGTGTTAAGCTAAGACGCTCTCCTATTAGAAACCTGAATACGTGTAAATGGGAAATGCAGGAGAACATGGAGATTAATGTGCTGTCAAGAATTAGTCCGAGCAACTTGAGCAGGAGGCATGAGAATAGGCCATGTAGTAGAAGTGGCTACTTTATTCTGGTTTTGTCATTTACTAATTAATTGCCTTATGCTAGCTATTAAGTAGTGGTTGAGG
This sequence comes from Pistacia atlantica, assembly GCA_026229545.1. Taxonomy (NCBI): domain Eukaryota; kingdom Viridiplantae; phylum Streptophyta; class Magnoliopsida; order Sapindales; family Anacardiaceae; genus Pistacia; species Pistacia atlantica. The sequence goes on from CM047901.1 coordinate 5,584,024, forward strand.
TCTACTTTTTAGCTAGTGGGGTCGTTGAGTTTAGGAGTAGCAGTTGAACTTTCTCTATATTTAAGTTCTTTGAAATTCATTAAAAGGAAGCACATTTTATCTAAACTCTATGGTTAATTCTCACAATAAGAGAATCCCATTTACTTAAGCAATTGTAATTTGGCTTTGACTGGGACCTATCATTGATATTAGAGCCAGGTTGAAAATGGCAACCAATAAAGAGAGAATTGAAAATTTAGAGATTGAGCTAAGGAGACCACAAGATGGATGAGTACAATGGAAATTGGCACAAGTTGCGCCAACTAGAAGAAACCATCAACACACTGTCTGAGGTAAGGCTTACTAAGACAGGCCCAAACAACACAAGTGATTACAGCAGCCATTTAAGAAGCAACCAGGAGGAAAATAGGGAAGGAATAGATGGGAATAGACAAATATTCTCATCAAAGCTAGCTAAGCTTGAATTTCCAAGGTTCTCGGGTGATGATCCAACAGAATGGTTCAACCTAGTTGACCAATTCTTTGAATACCAAGTTACTTTATAGGCACAGAAAGTGTCATTGGCTTCATTCCACCTTGAAGGAGAAGCTAATCAATGGTGGCAATGGCTACGTCAAGCTTACAGAGTAGAAGGAAGGGTGGTGACATGGGCTATTTTTGAAGAAGATTATGGGCTCAATTCAGACCAAATGAATGTGAAGACTTCGATGAAGCGCTCTCAAGGGTGAAACAAGTTGGCTCACTACGGGGCTACCAAAAAGAATTTGAGAAGTTAGGTAACCATGTGCAAGGATGGACACAAAAGGCATTGGTGGGGACTTTCATGGGTGGACTCAAACTAGAGATAGCAGACAGCATACGAATGTTGAAGCCTAAATCCTTGAAAGAGGTAATCAGTCTTGCCCGCATGTGAGATGAGCAGTTAACTCGCCAAAAGAGGTTCACACTTCCACCATTCAACCGAGCACCTCTAGAACTTCCAACCCCATCAAAAACCAAACCGGCATCTTCAATGAAACGACTCTCATGGGAAGAAATGCAAAAATGGCATGCTCAAGGCCTTTGTTTTAATTGCGATGAAAAATTTACAACAGGACATAGGTGACGAGGCCCTTAACTATTGTTGCTAGAAGGAGATGACGGTAATGATGATGAAGTTGGTGACGAGTAGGCCTGCACGAGCTGAGCCGAACATTGTCGGGTTCGAGTTTGAATTTGTCGAGCCTAGGAAAACCATGTTCGTATTCGAGTTCGGTAAGTTGATGGGTGTTCGAGTTCGATTCGAGTTTGGTTCTTTTGTTATTTGAGCCGTGTTCGAGTTCGAGTTGAGGCTCAAATTCGAGTTCTAGAAGGAGCTTGAATTTGTGCTCGCATCAAAGTTCGAATTCGAGCTCGAATAACTGCTCAAATTCTTATTCCATCTCAACCTGTAATTGCATCAGTTATTTTACATTCAGTTTTAAAATCAAATTTCCATGAACTCTAAAGTTCCAAAATGCATGATCAAATTTAAAATCAAATTATAGAACCTGATTGCCATGGCATCATCAAACTAAATTAAAAAATGCTAATTAAGTACTCAACAGCACTATAAACAAGTTGAAAATTGCTCCTAGCAGCCCTTTTTGAGCAAATTTACGCAAGACAAGTTACACAATTGTACAAGTAAAACTTCCTCATCATGTAGAACTTCGGTTGTATTCCCCTTCTCCATGTGTATATCAAAATCAGATGTCTTAGTACCTCAAAAATAACAAAACTTCATCAATTGTCTCATCCAAAGGAGTGTATAATTGGAATGCAATTGCATGCAATTGCAAATGGTCAAAATTAACTTCATCGGTTTGCCCCTCAGCCTGTAGCAATTAAATACTATTATTGGCAAGATCCCACCATTTATCCACCAAAAACCAAATGAAATGGCAACATTCGAGTTTTCATCCATCTCAATATGAATCAATTAAACCAAGCAAACAGTTACATACATAAAACTATACAACTCACAAAATTATAGTGATTTGTACATATAAATGAGAACTACATGTAATTTATATCCAATCAAAAAGCATTCAAAATTTCAGAGACCCCAATTTAAAATTATTATTTGACTTGATCGAATTTGAATTACATTTTAATTATGCTACACATTTATGGAATCCTATAATAAAAAAAAAAAAAAAATGAATGTGTGACCTAAATGTCTAACATTTTTGTCAAGCACTCAACAATTAAGATGAAGCAAGATGTGATTGATCCAAGTCCAAACTAATGTTCAACAATCAGTGGATGAGTTGTGGTTATGGGTGAAATGCCACTCAACAATTAAGATGAAACAAGATCAAGATTAACGAATCTCTTTATGAATTATGATAAATAGATATATTTTACAAGTTTATTACTACAGGTAAGAATTTTTATATACATATAGTTAAGAAATGAGTGTTGAGAATATATATGCTGTAGAGTATTCATTTTTGTCAAACATATGAGTTATGTATGTGTACAATAGTTATGTGTGCACACTGGTTGCTAATCCTTCTATTTGGCTTGTTTCATATGTTGTGTGTGTACACATCAATTCTTAGTGCACACTATTTGCCAGACTTGTGTCTTGGCTTGTTTTTTTTCCAGTGTGTGTGCACAACTGTCTGTGCTTACACTCTCACTTCAGATATTTTGCAACCTAACACGAGTTGCATGTCTAATAAAGTGAAAAAGATATTGTTTATCTTTGTCTCTTGATATTTAGGATCTTTTACATGTGTTATAATATCCTTAAGTGGTCTCAGGGAATAAAATTATCTTTCCCAATTTGTTTTGTAGTCTAAACCAAAAGAAGGAATATTTTCCTTATTTGGACAAACATGGGTCAGCCCCTTGTTGGCTAATGTGACACTATATTGTTGAGCAAGAAATCATTCAATACCCTTTCTTGCGTAAATGAATCTAACCTTTGGATCTTTTATTTCATTGTACTTTGAAATTTTTGGAGTATTATTTCTCTTAAGACTCAAGATTCTTTTTCCATTATTGTGCCAAAAGCCTCATCATATCAAACATAGACTTGATGACCATTGGAACGTGGTTCCTTTGCTGATGCTAGTGCGTGGCATCAGTGCTTGAAGCTTGGTGGTTTACAAGCTGGTCTCAGGTGTGTTCTCAGCGAGAAGAAGCTCCAAGGAGTTGCTATATGTTAAGGATTCAAATGGTTCTAAGTGTAAAGTTGAACATGGAGTTCTTTTTACTGTAACTAAGATCATCTTTGAACCATATCTTGTAATGTGTTTTTGACTTAGTGGATTGCTTCGATTTGGACAAGGTCTCATAGATGTAGGCTAAATGTGGATTTAGCCAAATCATGTATATGGTTGTGTTCTTTACTTTTTGCACTTAAGTTTGTTGTGGTTAAAGTTTGAAAATCTCTTAATCAACTTAGTAAAATTCCACTGCACGTTAAAATGGGTACTTAAACACTGAAGTGTGTTAACCAATCCCCAACATCTACAATTGTACATCATATATATGTATTTATTTTCTCCTTAATGTACATAACATAGTTAAGGGCTAAAGTTAATAAGTCCTATTATAATAATTTGCTATATTTATAAATTATAAAGAATAAATATATAATGGACATTTTTAAAATTTTCAAACAAATCAACGGTTCATTTCAGTATTATTTAAAATGAGGGTAAATTTTTAAAAATAAAAATATCAAAGTTTTTGAAATAATCTTAAAGGGGCAATTAATATATATAAATATATAATTAATATACATAATCATTATGTATTTTATTGTTCACAAGCCTCAGAGTTCGAAAGCTCGTTAAGGCTCGCAAATTTTAAACTATTCGCGAACTTTAGAGCTCGAAAGTTCGTTCAATGTCTTGCCGAGCTTGAACTGTTCGTAAGCCTAAGAGCTCAAACACTTGTTAACTATTCGTGAATTTTCATCTGTTTGCGAACTTTCAAGCCAAGTACTACCATATTTGATACTCGGTTCGAACATTACTCAAACTGTTCAAGTTTGAGTTCGATTCGACAGATTTCGAGAGCCGAATATGAGCTTCGGGTGAGTCGAGCTCGAACTGTTCACGAATGGTTTAGTTTGATTGTAAGCCTAATGAGGTGGAGCAGGAGCTAACCGAATTGCAACAGGAGCCTGAAATCACCTTACATGCTTTGACAGGATGGACAACCTCTAAAACCGTGAGAGTAGCAGCAAAGGTGGGACAACACGATATCAAGGTACTCATTGATAGTGGCTCTACACACAAGAAAATAGAAAATTTGTTGCAACTTCCAGTAGTACCCACCGAACCCTTCGATGTGAGGGTAGCCAATGGCAGCCCATTGAAATGCAAAGGGAGATTTGATCATGTGCAAATTCTACTTCAGTGTATTCCCTTCTCACTCACTTTTTACTCATTACCGCTAACCGGTTTGGACTTGGTTTTAGGCGTGCAATGGTTGGAACAGCTAGGGACAGTGGTGTGTAATTGGAAGAAGACGACCATGGAGTTTCAATGGCATAATCAATTCCAAATGTTACAAGGGATAAATACATGGCCTATTCAAGCCGCATCATTGAGAGTCATTTCAAAAGAAGTAAGGCAAGGGAGTTCTATGTTTGCTGTTTGCCTATAGCCATCGGAGGAAGTTGCATCACACGGCTGCCACCCAGATATGCAACAATTATTGGAAGCTTTTGAGGATCTTTTCCAAGGACCACAACAATTGCCACCAATAAGAGAAGTGGACCACTGAATTCCTCTTAAAGGAAGGAACCGAGCCAATCAATGTGGGACCCTACAGGTATGCCTATTTCCAAAAAGCTGAAGTTGAAAAACAAGTTCATAACATGTTTATAAGATCAAGCACTAGTCCCTTTTCATCTCTTGTTTTATTGGTTTTAAAAAAAAAAAAAAAAAAATTGGAACATGGTGCTTTTGCACATACTATAGAGCCCTTAATGTTGTGACCATCAAAGACTAATTTCTCATCCCTATAGTTGATGATATGTTAAATGAGCTTTATGGTGCAACTTATTTTACAAAACTAGACCTAAAGGCTGGTTACCACCAAATTTGAGTAAATCTTATAGACATTACCAAGACGGCATTTTGTACTCATAATGATCACTACGAATATTTAGTCATGTCGTTTGGTCTTTGTAATGCACCCTCTACATTTCAAGCCATTATGAATTCTGTTTTTCGTACTTACCTTCGCAAATTTGTCTTAGTCCTTTTTTATGACATTTTGATTTATAGCCTCAGTTGGAACATGCATCTTGAACATATTAAAAAGGCTTTTAAAATATTAAGGCATCATCAATTTTTTATTAAGATGAGCAAATTTGCTTTTGGGCAACAAGAATTGGAGTACTAGGGCAATATAATTACTCCACATGTAATAAAAGTGGATCAAAGGAAAATTGAAGCAATGATTAATTGGCCTAGGCCTACTAATATTTCAGAATTGGGTGATTTTTTAGACCTTATAGGTTACCACATAAAATTTGTACGCAATTACGGCATCTTGGCTCGACCACTCAACAATTTGTTAAAGAGAGGCCAATTTGGATGGCCAAAAGAGGCAGAACAAACATTCACAAATCTTAAGCAAGCTATGAAATCTACACCAATTCTAGCAATGCCAAAATTTACTAAGCCATTTGTGATTGAATCGGATGCTTCGGATGTAGGAATAGGAGCGGTTCTCACTCAACAAGGCAAGCCGATTACATTTATGAGCTGAGCTTTGGGAATGTCTAAGAAATCATGGTCCACATATGCTAAGGAAATGCTAGCAATTGTCCAAGCTATTCAGACATAGCAACCTTACTTGTTGGGACCGAAGTTTTATATTCATACTCATCAACGCAGCCTCAAGTACTTATTAGAGCAGCGTATTGCAACACCAACAAAAGTGGGTGGCTAAGTTGCTTGGTTATGACTACGAAATTCGTTACAAACCAGGTCATGAGAATTCAGCAGCTGATGCACTATCGAGATCAGTTGACAGCCCAGCCTTGATACTTTATTTATGTCACAGGTTGAGATATGGGAGGAAATAAAAAAAGCAGCAGTTGGACAAGCTTACATGGAAAGAATTGGGAAGTTGGCAATGGACAATCCAGGAGCTCCTTATTCTTGGCGCAATGAATTAGTTCTCTACAAAAATGGGGTAGATGTGCCACCAAATTCCCGAATAATTCCTCAACTATTACGGGAATTTCATGATTCTTACTTTGGTGGACATTCTGGAGTCTTAAGCACCTACAAAAGATTGACACAACAGTTTTATTGGCCTTCCATGCGTGGGGATATGCAGCAATATGTTTCTTCTTGTGATATTTGCCAAAGCGCAAAGGCCGACACTCTCTCTACAGCAGGACTTTTACAACCTTGTTAGTTGATTTTGTATTTATTTTTTTCTGTCATTATTTGGCTATAAGGAATTCAAAGTACTCAATTTTGGACTGTAATTGTCGTGGAAGTGACCACAAGCATTAATTTCATTTTGTTAACTTAATGGAGACGAAAAAAATTAGATAGGATGGATGTAGCCAGTAACAGATTCCACAAAATCGTATACCAAATAATTTAATGATTTGTATTTATTTTATGTTTTATTCAGATCATCATCATTATAATAATCAATAATATACGAAATGAGTCATTCAAGTGCTGGAAATTAAGCCACCTCGTGATCCCTAATCTAATAATCTTAGTGTTAGTTTAGGGATGAAGCACGGATTATTGGCTAAGGTAAGAGTAGATTAATATGATCAGTTAATAAGTTTTGAAGTTATAAATGTATGCTCAAGACAAGACTGGGTTATGTTTAATGATAATTAAATGTGTGAAAGATCATGTGTCAAATAAAATACTGGAGGAAACTTAATTGTCCTACGTTTTATAAAAAAATATAAGATATTATTAAGTGTTCATAAAATTTTGATTGCGTTACATATTTTCTTCATTTTGATTCCTGCTCTATTTGATACCTATGTGCTGTAGAATTGATGAAAGTGTTTTGAGATTCTTCTAGAAAACCAGAGTAAAGAACGAAGAAGAAGAAGAGAGAATTATGTTTCAATTAAAACTGATTTTCTTACGAGGTGGCCTTTTATATATAATCGTAATGTTGGAAAAGTAACCCGTTCGACTTGATCCGACCCGGCTCGCGGCGGGTTAGGCCTGACCCGCCCATAAAGGTGGTTCAAATTAGGCCCGCCACTTGTTAGGGTTGGTTGGCTCAGCCCAGCATGCCAACCCTAACCCGACGGGTTAGGCTGTCGGCCGGCCGAGTTAACCCCCTTTTTTTGTTTTTATTTTTTCTCCTCTTTCCTCAAAATCAAGCGACAGTACCTGACCACCTGCTTCAGTCTATTTTACAATGAAATTTGAACTTCACTAGTTCTACTAATTCCATCCCTAAATTTCTCAGGGGCCAAATAAGTCACACAAAATTGCACTCCAGTTTCTTCTCCTCAGTCAAGCAGGTATCTCCGGTGCTCCAGTTTTCAATTTAATTCTCTATCAAGCACGCTCATTTTCTACCTCATTCTTTTTTCTTTTTTTCTTTTTTTTACTATTATTAATAATTTGCGGACAGTTTGAGAAAAGATTGACACTTGAACAGCAGACAGAACACCCCTCTCCTACACAACCAGTTCAAGAAAGCAACTCTTAAGTTCAAATCATCAACAGAACCGCTTGGCTGCCGTATATATCTCCATTTAGACCAAACCCACAACTACTCAACTCTCCAAGAAAGTGGCAACAGTGAAGCCCCACAAGTATTTTTATCTTTGTCTCCCAAATTTCCACCTTCAACCCAACAAAGCCCTCCTCAGATAAACCCAACAACAACCGATGATCAAGAATCTAATGATGTTGATGACATTAAAATATTGATGCAGCTTCTGGGTATATCCAATCATTTTGAAGAGAGAAGAAAAAGAGGAAGAGAGAGGCGGTGTTGGTAATTGTTGTGAATGTGAAGGTGGGGTTTTATGAAAAGATTGTTGTAGTTAAGCGACCCGAGTGTGAGAAGGAGTGGAGAGACTGGAGGGATGCATAAAGTACTTTTTCGGAGATGAGGAGCCTTTGAGGTTTGGCTTTTTTGCTAATGGGCAAAGCTGCTTTTGCTTTTTAGCATCAATTCCACTAAAAACCAATCCAATTCATCTGAAAATAACAAATAAATGCTAAACAAAGCACCAAAATAATTACTTTTAATTGGTTTTACACCTCCAGAGCTTGCTTGTAGCGCCTGTACTTCCTCAACTCCTTAATAACTCTAGAAAGCTCCCATTTTGTAACCTTCCTGACTCCATTCTCCCACTGATTCAACACAGAAGCACAACCCATTTCAGGATTCTCCATAGGAGATATTTTCTTGTAAATAGCATTCCATTTGATCATGGGTCTTCGCTCAAAGTCCACCGTTCCATAGTTGTGAATTTGAGATATAGAGCATCTTATGATGGGGAGTTTCTTGTGCGTTACAGTTTGGTGAAGGGCAAAAGTAGGAAGTTTACATGGAAGAAGTTGAGAATAAGAGAGGGTCAACCCAGCGGGTTGGCGGGTTCTTTTGAAAAAACAAAATAGCAACCCCCCGGGTAGCCGGGTTGCCATATAACAACCCGATCCGTCCAGGGATTGCACGCGGGTTAGGTTCAACCCGCCCGCCAATAAGAGGCGGGCCGGGTTAAGCAAGTCCACCTCTATATAACCGTTGTATGAAACGCACCATTTCTATCTAACTCTCATTTCTTACAAATTAACCCATCTGAACTCTAAGGGAACGTTTGGTTCAGGAATGTTAGATTACTAGAAATATTAGATTACTGGAAAGATAGATTACCTTGGAAGATTACTGAGAATCTTTAGAAAAATATGTTTGGTTAGTTGGTGGGTATGTTATATTAATATGTTTGGTTATGGGGAATAAATTGGTGGGTATGCTATTTAAATTACTAAATTGTCCCCCTTTTAAATATTAATATAAAATTATTTTTATTATTAATTTTTGAATAATTTCTTTTAACCCCCAATATTTCAAATTTAGCTAAAACACCCTCGCTTATATAAAACTTTAGTTTATGATGAAATCACCCCCACCTCCTGCCACCTCCTGGCGCCACCGTGAACCACCGTCGGATGTCCTCGAAAGTCCCCATGACCAAGAGGCTCTGCTATGGCCGTTTCTGGCCATATTGATGGCCGAAAAAAGGCCATAGCTCGGGCCGATACATGTCGGAGGAAATGGCCGAGATCTATTTTGGCCAGCAATGGCGGCGATCCTGGCCATTATCGGCCAGGTCTGGACCAAATCTGGCGTTAACGGCCATGGGTATGTCGGCCGGAAATGGCCTAGTCTATTTTGGTGCTGGCTAGATCCAGCCATTATCGGAGTTTGGACCAGATCTGGTTTTAATGGCAGGGGATACGGCCGTTCGGCGATTCCATCGATCGGCTTTGATATGGCCGTTTTCAGCCATCAATATGGCCGAAAACAGCCGTATCGAAGCTTCTGAGCCTCCCACAGAATTTCATTCTTTTTTAGGGACTCCAACGATTTTTCGGCAGTGGTCCGTGGTGGTTGGCCCTGTCACGATGGTAGGTGGGTGGGTAGGGTGGCGATGGTGGATACTGTAAATTATTTTAAATATAAGGGCATTATTGTCCAAAATTTTAATCGAACAAGGGTAAAATTGAAATATGATATTAATGTAAATTTGTTTTAAAGTAGGGGTATTATTGTCCAAAATTTTTATTAATAAGGGATAAAATTGTAACAAAAAAAGATAACCCTGATAATCTCAGAAAACCTAAGAAAATTGAGGTAATCAGATTACCTCTGATATTACCAATAGTAACCACTATTGATATTTAAAGATTACCAGTATCTTATATTACTTAACAACCAAACATAGTAATCAAATAATATAAGATGACATTACCCCAGTAATCCCACTTAACCCCCAACCAAACGCCCCTAAGTTTATTCTAACATTCCCCCTTAAACTAGAACACTTTACAAAATTCTAAGTTGCTCATTCTAATCTTTATTTTAACATTCCACCTCAAACAAAAACATCTTATTAAACAAGATTCACAATTTTAACTTCCACTCAAGGTCAATCAACATTTAATAACAGCAGTGCTTCAACTATTGATAAAAGCTTGAAAATACATATTTTGTTAGTGATTCAATTGGATTATTTGTGGAAAAATGTGTTTAATTTGTGAAATTTAACTTAATTATTTCATAAATGTATTTTATGGGATCACGGGTATGTTTTGAGTGTTTTTAGGTTCTTAAAGATGATATTCAGGTGAAGGTTATATCAACGATGGAATGTAGGATGAAAGAATTAAATAGTTCGTGATTTGGAGCTGAAACAAAGAAGTTAGGGCGATTTGAAGTTAAAGTGAAAATCCTGAAAAACGCTCCAGTTTTGAACATGCGACAGTAATTTGACAATAACTTGAGCTGTAGATGTTGGATTGAGATGAATCTTGAACCGTTGGAAAGCTGATTCAAAGGGTTTCAATTCATATGTTTACCACTTGGCAAGATTCGAACGTTATCATGCTTAAAAACCACCGTCTTGTCAAGATTTCGAGTTCTGGGGCAGAATCAACTATGCCTAGGCATAATGCTGCGGCACAACTGCGATTCTGGACATTTTTACATTAAATTTATGACGTGTATTTCCTGTTTTAAGAGTTCTAATGTGATTAGGATAGTGGGAATCATAACCCTAAAACCCTAGGAGTATAAATAGATGTCTTTAGCTGATTTTTAGGGAGGAAAAATGAGGGAGAAGTTGGGCGGCTGATTGGAGATTGGAAATTCCTACAATTTTGAGTCATCAATTAGAGAAGTTTTTCTACTCTTTCTTATACTCATGTTTATGAATATAATGACTTTTATTACTAAAAGTATGAAATAATTTTATTTTCTAGAGCTAAGATGTAGCCCAATTTTATGAATATGCATTGAATTATTTGTTGCTAATTTTTATTAAGTTTTGTTTAAGTTTTATTATTGCGCTTAAAGCTTTCAATTCTTAAGGGCCCTAGAGTTGAATGATTTTATGGGTTAGGTTGAGATCGAGAGATGAAACCTAATTAGTCTAAGGTAATAAAACCATAGATTGAGCGAACGCTAGAGATAGGTTACCGTGATTTGTGAGACTCTGGTAAATTCCATAGAACTTAATGATCTCCAATTGCTTAAATCTGATTAGAGATAATTCGGGTTAGTAATTAGAAGTTAATTTGTTAATTATTCGAGAGAAAGTAGCGAAATATTAGGGAGTTTGGTCTTTAGAATAAGCTTAATTGGGTTAACGATAATTGTCAATGCATAAGATTAAATTGGTGTGAAATCTATGCCCTAGGTTTAGTCATATTGATTTCCTACTAAAGTGTTAATAAAAGTCTGTTTCTATTTTGTTTCCAAGTTGTTTTATTTTTCATTGAATCATTCTGAAAATCTGATTAATCAAATAGTAATAGGATAGTTTAATTGGTACTTGGTATTAGTAATTCCCTTGGGTTCGACATCCGTATTCTTACACTTTATTACTTGCACGATTTCGTATACTTGCGAAAATCAATAACAACTATGACTGCAGAAACTTAGCAGCTCAACACTTCAGATCAATAAACTATTATTCCAGAAAACTCAGCAGCTCACCATTTCATATCAGTAAACCCCAACTTCAGTATCTCAATACTTCTATTTCAGTATAAAACAACAACAATTTCATTTCATCAACCCAACACTTCAGTTTCAGCGCAAAATTAACAAACTCAGCAACTCAACACTTCAGTGCAGGTTTAGCAACTTAAAACTTACGTGTAGCATGAAAAACTACAACTTCAATAACCAGCGCAAAATAGACAAACTTAGCAACTCAACACTCCAGTGCAGCCTCAACACTTCAGTGCAACATTAGCAACTTAACACTCCAGTGCAACATGAAAAACTACAACTTCAGGAACCAACACTTCAGCATACAACTTCAGTAATTCAAAACTTTAATACCAACTACAACTTCAGGAACCCAACACTTCAGCATACAACTTCAGTAATTCAAAACTTTAATACCAACTACAACTTCAGGAACCCAACACTTCAGCATACAACTTCAGTAATCCAACACTTCAATACCACTTAAGCTCTACAGTTCAGCTTTAGCATAAGACTTTAGCAACTCAACACTTCAGTTTAGCAAACATCAAAATACCAAATAACAGTAACTTCAATCAAACCCATCAAACAGACAGATTTTCAGCAGCAGAAAATTTACCAAGCTAAAAAAAAATTTGCAATTCAGATTTGCCTAACAACAGTACTTCAAATCTTCACCAACTCAGCACTTCATGACAGTACAACTTCAACACATCACAGAGTAGCAAATTTAACTGAATTTGGACTCTCACTTTTCTTGTTTATGAGACTCTAGATTCAATTCAAAATTTTCTTCCTTTTCAACCAAAGAATCTGCAATTTTTAACTTCTCCCGTAGCTGTTGAAACCTGTGAGTAGACAAAGGTTCAGTTATATCAGCTACCTGATATCAGTCCTCATACTTGAACACAACAACTCTTCTTTTCAGCTAACCTAAGGCTCTCACACAAGTGTACATCTATTTCAATGTGCTTGGTTCTAGCATGAAAAACAGGATTAGATGACAGAGCTCCTGCACTCATGTTATCACACCACAAGACAGGAGTGTTATTAACTCCAATTCCAAGTTCTTGAAACAAATGCTGAATCCAAACAAGTTCAGTTGCAGCTTGACTTAGAGACCTATACTCAGCCTCTGTTGAAGACAAAGAAACCACCTTTTAGTTCCTAAGGCTCCACTTGGATTGGAGGAATTCCCTTCCCTAGGAAGAAAAATGCTATATCCAGTAGTGGATCTGTCACTAAGCATCACTGCCCATCTGCATCTGCATACCTTCAAGAATAAATCTGATTCTGGTGAAACAAAACTTTTATCCATGCTAAGAGTGCCCTTAATGTACCTTGTAACTCTTACATGGCAGTCCAAGTGAAGCAGTGTTAGCTTGCAAGAAACTGACTTAGTTGTTCACTGCAAAGGCTAAATCAGGTCTGGACAGAGTAAGATATTGTAGCCTCCAACAATCTTCTATAGAAGGAAGGCTCATCAAAGTTCATGTCTTCTGCTTCCAAGCTTTGACACCTATGGCCATAGGGTGTTACAAGGCCCTTTGATTCTGCATACCCAGCTTTGAACAGTACTTGAGCATATTTGGTTTGGGTGGAGTCCAAAATTAAGCATCATTTCTGTAACCTCAAAATCCAAGAAAATAGTAAAGAGCACCTAAGGACAATCTAGAGAAATGAGTGAGAATCATTTGGCCTATAGACGAATATCATCACATACACAGATAGACATGAGATTCTCCCTTTTTGAAAAAGAACAGGCTGACATCAGAGGTGGAATTAATAAAGCCCCATTCAAGTAGAGCACTTCTGAGTTTGTCAAACCAGGCTCTTGGAGCCTGTTTTAAGCCGTATAAAGTTTTGTGAAGCTTTACACACATGATTGAATTGAGATGTATAGCAGCCAAATTCTGGTTGGAGGCCATGACTGTTTTCTGCCACTCCCATTGAGAAATGGCATTATTAATATCAATGCCGAATATCCCACTTATATACTGCCTAGATAACATGGAACCCTTCATAGTGGCAGCTTTATTATTGGAGGAGAAAATGTATCAAAATAATCCAGGCCTGGTGTTTGCTGAAATCCTTTAGCCACCAATCTAGCTTTCTATTTCTGGTAGACCATCAGAAGGTTTAGCTTTTGTTTTCTAACCCACCCACTACCAAGCTACATTCATGTAGGGAACAACTCCCAAGTCTTGATTCCTCATTGAGAGCTTCATATCAGCAGGCATTAGCCTCCTTTCCATTTTGGGATAGATTTAAAGCTTCTGCCATAGATTTTGCCTTCAGTAAAATGGTGTGAGTGGATAGATAAAGCACAAGCTGGGCTGAAGTTTTGTAAATGGCTTGATTCCCCTAGGTGGATTCCATAGGATGAATATTCTGGACTGGAATAGGCTGTGTGAGAGGGAGCACAATCTAGATGAATATCCTTGTTAAGTAGGAAAGGGATTGATTAACAGAAGGCACTCTGAAGATCCTGAGACCAGATTGATTGTGTGATCAGAGAGCTGCTACTGAAATATCTTGTGATGGAGAAGCTGGTAGAGTAACTTAGGGGGTTGAATAAGTGTTAGCAGCAGTAGAGGCAGAGTCGCAGCAGTTGGAAGAGTTATTCAAGGGTAGAAGTAGAAGTAACCTGAATTTTGATTGAACAGCCTGGTAATCTCCAGAATCACCTGTAACGGTTTAGGCAAATCTGTCAAATCTTGCAATCACAATCTTTGGGTTTTTAAACAGAAAACACTTAAAACCAGTCCTGAAAGGAAATTCAACTTCATTATTCTTTGCTTGTTTACAAAATATAGGTTCTGCCTGAAGATTAAATTCATTTGTGCATAAGTCTGTAACCCAAAAAATACATCAGTATGATAAGAGAGTTATGCTTTCTGATAAGGCCTGATATATGGATAGCAGCACAACCAAACACCCTCAGTTCATTATATGTTGGTTCTTGATCAAACAATTTCTGAAAAGGAGATGAATAACCTATAGAGGCTGAGGGCAGTCTATTCAGTAGATAAGCAGCTGTACTGAAAGCTTGCCACCAGAAGCATAAAGGCATACCAGCATGAGCTAGAAGAGCTAAGCCAAATTCTGTAATGGCTCTATGTTTTCTCTCCACTCTTCCATTCTGTTGATGTAGATAAGGACAGGGATGTCAAAATAAAGGAATACCATCTGTCATAACTAGAAAATGATTTCCTGGGATTCACCTCCCCTCCATCTGTTTGCATGCACTTTCACCTTATGATTTGACTGTTTTCAACTAGAAAACAAGTGAAACTAGAAAGAAAACAGAGGCTTCAGAACTTTGCTTTCAGGGATATCCACATGTACCTGCTGAAATCATCCACAAAACAATAATAGTATAAAACCTTCAGAAGAAGCCCTAACTGGAGCAGGTCCCCAAACATCAGAATAGACTAATCAAAAGAGCCTGTAAATGGAGACTTAGGGAACAGAAATGGGAAAATAAACTGCTACATTTTTTCCAAATTGACATGGCCTCACAAAATAAAGGGTATTTTCTTATTACCAGTAACCTGATTTACATGGAGTTTATTCAGTTACATTTTCACAAAGTTTTCTCTATGGATGCCTAAGTCCTAGCATGCCACAACATAGTAAGGCTAAGTTTTTACATCAGGTACATTTATTGGATTCTGTACACTTATTGTTTCGCTATGCTAAGATAACAATATTAGGGTAAACATAATGAAGAGCTTGAGTTGTTATTTGAAGTAGAACCAGGAATTGTCTGCTACATGAAGTTGAGGACAAAACTCTGGGGTGAGCCAGGAGAAAAGGAAGTAACACCAGCAACAGCAGGAAGTTCAGAACTAGGCAAAGAGATTTGCAACTTGATACAAACCATCTTTCAAACTCCCTTGCCAATTAGAAGTGTCCTAGTGACTTTATCCTTTATAAAACAGTGATCAGCAATGAAATTCAACAATCACATCATTGTCCTTTGTTGATTTGAGAAATGCTTAATAAATTTTTTCCTTTATTTGAGGCCCCCCAACACACAACATATTCGTTTAAATTGCAACACTTAGAGGAGGAAAGGCCAGAAGGTATAAAGGTCATACCTGTGTGTGTAATGGGAACTGACCTGCCCATTTACCAACCTTGAACTTAGAATGGCCTCCTTGGTAATTTGATTTAACTTAGCAGATTAAGAAAGTGTCTGCAGTCATATGGAATTGTGGCCCCTGAGTCCAACATACCAAGTTTGATCAGTGAGGAATTTGTGGAAGTGGCAATAGATGTAGATGACTGAAGATGCTCAGGTAAGTGGATGGCTTAAGATGCTTGAAAGATGCCAGCGGCACTAGGTGAAACTGATGAACAAAGAGACTGAGAAACTCCAGTTTGTGGCAATGAAGGATAGTACTGAGATTGTGGCAAAGGTGGTGTGAAATAAGACATAGGACCAGGAAGACCATAAGCTGGAGACTGATTGGAGTTGAATGGCATAGCTCTGGCTACCAGTAAAGCTTGTGCAGAATCATTGGCAGGACTATAAGGTAAGTGTGGAGCAGAGACAGGGTTAACAGGAGAGGCGCCATTGAAGCCCTGATATCCATAGTCAAATCTATGGTAACACTGAAGTGCAGAGTGACCAGCTTTCCCACAGACTTGACAGATAAGTCTTGGCCGAAAATATCCTCGACCTCGACCTCCTCCTTTTTGCATATTGGAGGCAAACATCATCATACCGGGTGACATAAACTGTTTGTTGTGACCTGATACTCCAGAATAGCGAGGAAATGAGGCTGTAAATTGAGATGTAAAATCAGGTCTGTACTCCCCTTGAGAAATGCCATTGCCAACAAAACGAGGATATATTATAGATAGCTGGTGATTGTGAGGCACATTAAAAGGAGGAGAAGCATAGAAACCTTGAGCAGGTTGTACGCCAAAATGTGAAGGTAAACTAACTGGTGAGCTTGAGTTCTCTCCTCAAGAGGAATTTTTAACTTAAGAACTTACAATATAATCACCTGTATTCTATTTCGAAGCTACAAGAGCTTAGACTAAATGATCATGAAACCTAGAATACGCATTATCTTATCTCTTCAGTCTTATTTCATGCTTATGAAGTAAAAACTGGGCCTCTTAAGAGTAGCCTGACTACTGTTGGAAGTAAGGTTCGCAATAACAGCGTCTTACTCAGGTCCCAATCCATCTAAGATATACAATAAGAGCTCTTCATCACCAATTGGAACCCCACAAGCTGTTAATTCATCCTTAAGCTCCTTCATTCGCAACACAGTCATTTATACTGAGAGATTCCTTTTTAGTACTTTGCAAAAGACTTCTCAAATGTAAAGTTTGAGCTTTTGAGACAGATTGAAAATGCAATTCAAGCGTAGTCCAGATCTCATAAGCAGTAGAACACTTAGCAATATGACGAAACATGGATTCAGATATGGAAGAGATTAGCCAACTAAGTAGGAACTGATCAATTCGTTTCCAAGTGATGTAATCAGGGTTTCCTCTCTTGCTTGATTGTGCAGAATCATCAGATTTCTCAATTAAGAACATCGGAGGACACATTTGATCACCCGTAACATGACCTTCGAGTTCGTGAGAAGCAAGAGCCGGAAGGATTTGCGACCTCCAATAGGTGTAGTTCTTTTCAACCAATTTTACAGAAATTGATGGCAGAGATGGTGGAAGGGCTGAATTGATTGAATGTACAGAATCCGTTTGCATTTTGTAAGAAATTGAGACCAAACTTGCAGGATCAAGATTTTAAATTTGCCAAAGACGTGTGTCTAGGGCTCTGATACCATGAAAGTGTTTGCTTCAAGAAAAACCAGAGTCAAGAACAAAGAAGAAGAGAGAATTATGCTTCAATTAAAACTGATTTTCTTACTTTTACAAGAGAGAGGTGGCCTTTTATATATAGCCGTCGTATGAAACACACTGTTTCTATCTAACTCTCGTTTCTTACAATTTAACCCATCTGAACTCTTAGTTTATTCTAACACTGATCAATTAATGCCAAAACAACTTCTATATAACAAGTATAAGAGCATCAGTCTTAACTGAAAATGTTTACCCCTTTATGAAAGAATTGGAAAAGTCTAGAATGCAGTACTGGGCTATAATCTTTCTTCAAGAAAATTGAGCAACACTATATAATATAGGATTCAAAAGTTTAACCATAATAAAATAACACTTTCATTTCATTATTGTATAATTAATGTAGTATCAAATACATCTGCAACTGTCAATACTCATTATTCTAATCTCAAAACAACTTTTGATCTATTCTCATGACGATTTCCTCTTAACCCTAACCATTAGTCCATGTTTCATGCGTAAACTGATGCTAAGACTAGGAATCACAGGGGGATTTTCTAGTACTTGAATATCATAGTTATAAATTATAGCCGCAGCAATTGCCTTCATTACGACGAAAGCAATTTCTTTGCCGGGACACATTCTTGGCCTCGTGTTGAAGGCAAAAAATTTATGAGATGGCTCATGTTTAATCTTTCCCTCATCTGTTATCCATCTCTCCGGCTTGAATTCATGGCAGTCTTCGCCCCACACTGACGGCATTCTCCCCATTGCATATGAACAAATTATCACTATCGTCTTCTCATTCACTCTGTGTCCGCTTGGAAGCTTGTCCTGTTGTGTTGGCGTCCTGGTTTCATAAGGAATCGATGGGAATAGCCTCAGGGATTCGCATAAAGCTGCATGGAGATAAACAAGGTTGCTCAGCTCATCGAAATCGAACGAACGAGGACGATCCTTATCGCCTTTGTTGGCGTCTTTTGGCGCCGTGTTGAGTCTTAGTTCTTCTCTGATTTTACTGATAGCTTCAGGATTTTTTGACACAAGCCAGAAGAACCAAGAGATTGCTGTACTTGTCGTGTCTTCGGCGGCGAAAATAAGGCTGATTATGTTGTCTCTCATGACTTCCTCATCGTTATCTCTTGGTTGAAGGATTTCATTTCGGTTCAAGTAAAGGTTCAAAACATTGAAACTCTCTTCATCTTTTCTCGGTTCTTGTTTAGTCACAAGATTTTGGTAAAATTCATCAATAACTCTCCAACCATCTCTATATTTTCTCTCTTTCCCAATTCTCAACCATCTTTGCAACTTCCACAACGTTTCAGGCACAATATGCCGAAAGAATATCGCTTCACCCGCATCATCTAACGCCTTAGAAAATGGTATTTCCGGCAATTCAACAGAGAGAGATTTTGAATTACAACCACTGGCGATAATCGTCGCATAATCAAATGTATACCTCTTTATCAAATCCTGCAAGTCCACAGCTAAATCTTTTTTACAGGCGTGTTCAAGAACTGGGATGAGTCCTTCCTCGATAATTTCAGGGACACTTTTCGCAGTAAGTTGATGAAACTTTGCGTGAGTTAAGAATCCCCGGGCAGCTTTTCTTTGCAACGTCCATTCTTCAAAATCAGAATTGAAAAGGCCATGGCCAAAAACATCGAATCGCTTTCGCCATTCGGAGCCTTTGGGATATCTTGAGAAGTTTGTGGTGAGCATGTAGTGGACATTAGCAGGATCACTGGTAAGTAAGATACTGTTTGGGGATAGCCAGTAATTGATGAGGATTGTGCCCTTTCTTGTCCTCAAAATTTTACTCAGTTTGTCATGGAAGAGGTGGAGATCAAGAAGAACTTCAGGCAAAAGTCCGAAGATGGGCAAATGGCGGAGGGCCAGCTTGTTGCTGTTTCTGTAAAATCTGAGAAAAAGAATGAAAGTAATGGCCAAGAACATGCATAGAAGGCAGGCTAAGAGTAAAATCATGGTTGTGAAGATTTGAAAACAATCAGCTTCAAGTGTTAATGAAGTTACTTAGAAGAGATAATTTTATAGTTATAATTACAAGTCATAGCAATTGTGTTTTGTGTGTTTTTAGCAGTAAAAACAGGTGAAATGCAGAAGTAACAGTGACTGGAAGTGCAGAAACAAGAGCTAAAAATATGCAGTATAAAGGAGAAAACATGGGAAGGTGTAGATAATGCTTATGGAGTTCTCAGAGCTTACCTTTCTCTTTATTGTTGATATAAACAAATCATAAATAAAATAATGCTACGTAAATTATAATTTTTTTTAACTATAATGCAAATATATTTTGTAATTACTTGTATGTATGTGCATGTTTCATTGTCTTTTTTATATTTTACTAATAAAATTAATAAATTATCGTTATTTTGTGCTCAATGGTACTAGCTAGACTCCTTTTAGTTACTTATGTCTTAGAAGATTGCCTCAATATTAAAGGCTAGAAAGAAATGCATGATCAATTACATAATAATTTTTTCCTCATGCAATCGTACTTTATAAAAAAGTTTATAATAATAAGTTATATCACTACAGAATAACGTGCTTTTGCGACCAATTGTCTTCCTCGCATCTCTCCTTACTCAAACCAATGTTAGGAGAGGTGTTTTGACTCAAAACAATGTTAGAAGAGGTGTTGTATCCTTTCTGGCGAAAACTGGTTTTTTCTCTATTAGAGTCAAAGTTGTCAAATTTATATTAAAATAGAATACAAAACAGCCTGCATCAAGATGATCTACTCCTAATCCTAGCTATTAACCCATGCTTCAAGGATAAGGCGAAACTAAAATTGGGGATCACCTCTTGATTTTCTACTACCTCAACATCCTAGTTATGAAAAATAGAAGCCACAACAGCCTTCATTAGGATAAAATAACTTCCTTCCTGGACAAATTCTCGGCCTTGAATTGAAGGCAGAAAATTTGTTTCCTGGGTGATTTTTAAACCCTCCATCTTCAGCAATCCATCTCTTTGGCTTGAATTCTTCGCAATCCTTACCTCCTTTATCAAAGAAAAGAGAAAAGGAAGATAGTTAGGAAAGTGAAATTTGACAGCTATTTTTCTGGGTAAGGTATTAATTTAGGTAGTTTCCCATCCTTACCTCCTTATTCTTCTAACTTAGGGTTTTAAGCTAATTTCTTCAAAATTGGGTCAAATAAGAGAAGGATAATACATTTTATATGAAAATAATTAATGAGTATAAATTATTGTTGTGTTTGGTTTGTATGGGCTGTATAAATAATTAATGTGTTTGGTTGACAATATAGAAAATAATTAGATATTATTTTAACATGATATATATATATATATATATATATATATAATCATGTTAAAATTTATATGAAAATAATTAATGAGTATAAATTATTGTTGTGTTTGGTTTGTATGGACTGTATAAATAATTAATGTATTTGGTTGACAGTATAAAAAATAATTAGATATTGTTTTAACATGATAAATATATAATCATGTTAAAATATGGGGCATCTTTGTCCAAATAATTAATTAATGAGGTTAAAGAAATCATTCAACAAGATGGGTTAATTGTTATTTGACATCAATTAGAGGACATTTATGTTCGAAATTTTTGTTAAATAAAGGTAAAATTGGAACAAAAATAGGATTACCACATTAATATTAAAATACCACCCTCAGAGTCAGTAATTACATAACCCCCTATATCACCTCTCATATAACTTGAGCAATAAAATATTATCGGAATCTTTTATTACCTGTTGGGTGTGTTTGGATTGGAGGCATATAAGATAACGGGAATAATCTTCGTTTATTTTGCAAGATTTCGGTGTTTGGTTTGCAAGTAATAAAATATTACGGGAATCTTTTATTGTAAATAGTGTTTGCTACTGGTAATATAGGAGTTAATTTGATATCCTCCCCCACCCTTGGGATTAAAAGATTACTAGGTAATCTGATTTTTATACCTATTTTACCCTTAATTAAATACTATTCGGACACAATTGCCCTCAAATGTCTATCAAATAACAATTACCCAACCCCCCTACATTTGAGAAATTAGCTAAAACATCATAGCCACAAAAAATTGAAATGTTAACAAAATACCCTCAGCCACCCAAGACCACCACCGGCCATTACTCACCACCGCCAGTTGCCGGCACCGTAATAGTGCATGACCAATAGGATCTGGCCAATTGTGCACCAACAAGGCCTTTTCCGACCATGGATCTGTGATCCATGGCAACTGACCAAATATAATGGATCGTTTCGCCAAAGATGTAAGTATGAAACATTTCAGTTTCGACCAAAGATCTAGCCTTTTTCACAACCACATCTTTGGCCATGAAATGGTCATATATCTAGTCGTAAAACTGGAAATGGCTTTGCCAGTGCACGATCGGCCATATACAACCAGTCGTGTGCCATTCCATCGACTGCCACCAGCAGCCGACGATGGTGGCTGGCTGCGAGCAATGGCTTGAGGTGGGTGGGGATGATTTTGCTACAAATTAAAGTTTTATATGGCTGAGGTGTCTTAACAAAATTTCAAATGTAGGGGGTTAAAAGAAATTATTCAAAAAATAATAATATATTAATATTTAAAAATGAGGGCAATTTAGTCATCTATATAACATTACCACTCATTTATCTCTCAACCAAACATAATATTCACAAATTTATTCAAACCAACCAAACACATTTTCTAAACATTCTCAGTAATCTTTAAGGTGATTTATTTTTCCGTTAATATAACATTCCCCTATAATAAAATATTAAGGTGCGTTTGGTTTATTATTTTGGATAAGATTTTGGGAATAATATTGGGTAGTTGGATAGGGGAGTATTATAAGGTAAAATTTAAAAATTTCTTAAAAAAACCCCCTAGGTTTGCTAATTTAATTAAACACCCCAATATATAAAAAATTTGTAAAATGAAAAAAACACCCCCACCACCCGTAGTGACAGATTCTGGCCACCACCGCGGGAATCTGGCCAGAAAATTGCGTTATGACACAAACCGGTCGGATCTGTGTCGTAAAGCATCGATATGGCCTTTTCCGGCTAGATCCACCATGGATCTGGCCGAAAAAGGCTAGATCAACGGCCAGATGTGGCCGTCAAAGGCCGCAAAAGTCCATTGTTGGCCGTCGTTGTCGGTCAACGATGGCTTGGCACTGTTGCTGACAGCCAGATCGGTGAATTATTGGCCAGTGTCGGTCGTGGTGTAAGTCATTGTGACAGATTCTGACTACCTCCGATGATGGTTGTCGGAATCTAGCAAGTATGGGTGGGTAGGGGTGTTTTTGCTAATTTTTAAACTTTTTTCTAGGGGTATTTAATGAAATTAATAAACTTAAGGGGTCTAAAAATAATTAAAAAATACTATAATATTTCTCAAATAATGTGTCTAACGATATTTAGGGAATAAGATTGGGAATATGGATAATAATATGGAACCAAACGCACCATATGATCCAAACGCCCATGTTGAACCAAACAATGTAATGACTGGATTAAAAGATAGATTACCAGAGTAATCTTCCAAAAGCCCTAGTCAAATGCCCCTTTAAGGTTATGTATCTCATTGGTAATCATTTTTTTTTTTTTGTAATAAAAAATTATCAAAACCAAACACACCTTGAGAAGTAAACTTCTCTAGGGGAGCTTAGCTTCCACTAGTAGCAGATAGCAGATACTCTATTTTTGTGATAAATAGAACCATTCTAGTTTCGGACAATCACATTTTTCGCTTAAATTTTATGTTTATATATTAATTTTTTTTAAAGAGTTTTTTGTTATGTGGGGTTTATGAAGAGTTTTTTATAAGCTTCAATAAGTTTATAGAGTATAAGTATATATAGAATTATAATATCTTATCTAACTATTTTCATTCAAGTTAAACTTATCAAAATAAAAAACATTTAAAAGCGGGTCATGCTAAAAAACTTGATAGGGATTAAAAAAAATCACTTCCCTTTTAAATTGTTAGTTGGGATGGGCTAGAAATAAACTTTTAAAAGTTTAATTGGGTTGGGCCTCCACCCACCCAAACTCATTTCCCTTACACACATGATATGTGGGAACGAGTATCGATAAAAGAACAAACGAGAAAGAAAAAAAACAAGAGTTTTGGCAATTAAATTTAAAGAAAGAGACAAATACAGTATATATATATATGGAGAAAATAGTAACATAAAAAATAACAAAGGTCTAATATATTTTTAAGATATTGCCTACATAAGTTTATAATTTTAAATTATTCAATATAAATTGAATTTTTAAATAAAACATCAAATGCCACCTTAATTAAGCATCTCCACAGAATTTTATACTTATAATATTTATAAGTTTTTCAATTTTTTATTAAAAATATTTTTTTTACAATTGTTATGTCAATATTTTTGGAGTAATTTTAAATAATTAACTTATCTTATGTACTACTTAATTATTAGTACATATAGCTTCTTAATTAGTAAACAAACATTTGATGGAATGTTTGTAATTGTACTTCATGATGTCGTGATATTATATGATCCTCTATCTTATTTCATGTCGTTAATTTCTATATATTTATTTACCATAAAAATAATATATTACACATACAAATTACCTATATGATTTTTTATATATATAAATTAACAGGGCACGTGTAAATATTGTATATAAGAGTTTGTTAGAATTGTACACGTGTTGTTAGTTTCCATAGCCTCTAATGTGCTTCTTCAGAAACAAGGGAGAAAACCTTGTTGATGGGAGGAATTGGATCCATTAATAGCAATTGACCACTCACTTGAGCAAAAGAATCATGCAAGCCCATCAAGAAACTCATAACATACTCCATTTAATAATGATATGCAAGTGCTTTAGTTCCTCCACAAACACACTTTCCACAAGAACAGAAAGGCCTGTAATTACTAAGTTCTTCCCAAATTGTTTTCAATTTGGGGAAATAAGCACCGACAGAAGATGAACCTTGAGTGTGATTCATCAGATCACACCTCAATTGAAAAATACGAGGTCCATTTTTCTGCTGAAAACATTCTTTAAGATCTAACCACATTTCATAAGCAGAATCGGAGTATATAACACTAGCAAAAATCTCCTTAGAAACAAAGTTAAGAATCCAAGAAATAATCATGTTCTTGTTCCGGATCCAAGAATCATTACCATCAGGACGAGGAATGGATCCATCAATAAACCCTAACTTGTTCTTCATTGATAGAGCAATCACCATAGCTCGACTCCACGAAGCGTAATTGTCTTCAATCAGTGGTTGCGACACAAGAATTAGCCTTGGATTATCTAAATGATGAAGATAATAAGGACTGAAACCATCTTCAATAGCGGAATTGATCCTCGATGAAACGAAAGATCAGATTGAGAAGAAGAATCGTTCGCCAAGAAAACTAGAAGACAATGAACGAATCACAGAGAACACGAATCGAAAATCAAGAACACAAAGAGGAACGAGAAAATTCCAGAGTGAGGACGCACAACAAGCACTTTATTGCTCTGATACCATATTGAACAAGAACAGAGAGAAGAAAAAGGAGAAGAAGATTACTTCACTAATTAATCGAAGAAGTTACAGAGGAGGTAAAACTGCTGATATAAATAGCAGGGAAGAAATAGACTCGACCAAAAATACAATCTGTCTACAACTGTACAACCAATGAACAAATGACACATGTACAAGTCTAAGAAACTCCTATATACAGTATTTACACGTGCTCTGTTATAAATTGAAGTGTGTTGATGCAAAGATTTACATCAACTAGAGGTATGTGATTGACAAAGTTATAATCACGTAAGATGTGTGCGCGATCCTAGTGGATCAGAGGTAAAACAACATAATAATGGATAAGTTAGAATTAATCTAGAACACAAAGAACAAAAAGAGAATTTTTAAAGTGGTTCGGTTACTCGTAATGCAAGGTCTACATCCACTATTATATTATTGAATGTAATTTGGTTTACAAAGAGGCAACAGTTTGCTTTATGCAGCTTGTTTTTCATCCCTAAAAATAAATTACAACTAAGTTTATATAGTACTAGTTGCATGATTGAGTTGGAGATAAACTCAAATTCATTTAGATGAGAAGTTGTGTGATCATCGACCTTGATTATATGATCCATATCGCGAAGATTTGCATGCCAAAAGAGGATTTTATCCTCTCCGAATTCCCCGCATAACAAATTAATATAAATAAATTAGTAAATAAATAACATAAAGATGTGAATAACTTATTATACTGAACTACCAGGGCCAACTTTCAACAGTATTGAATTGTGTAAAGTAAGATTTGTTTTTCCAGAAATTAAGATTTTGATAATTGTTTAAAATACATATATGACCTAATTTTATTGACTGGTCATACATATAATATCATATTATTTATAACTTGAAAAGTACTTTCTCTATGCAAGATTATAAGACAATTATAATTTGACCAAGATTTTTTTTTAGGGTAAAAGGTAATTGTATACAAAGAAAGAAAGAATACAAAAAAGCAGGGAAAAGAAAATCCCCTGCCACAAATTCTTGGACAAGCCCAAGAAAAAAAAAATGAAAAGCTATACATATGAAGTCAAGAGTATTCACGCAATTGTAACCATAAACCAAATCAGCCCAGGCTGAGACAAAATAAAGATCCCAAGAGACCCATACAACTGAAAAAAAAAAAAAAAAACAGATAAAGCAGCCCACTATATAAACTGAAAGCATAGGCTAACGAATGGCTGTCAATTTCCCCAGGAGCAAAACATTCCCATAAACCACTACAACTGTAAACTCCATATTCTGATACTGCAGATAAGCCAGCCTGAAACTACAATCTGAAATACCATCCCTCCCAATAGGATAATCTGGAACAGCATTATGTAAACTCCCTAAATGCTTATGACGCCAAACAGGATGCATTCTATAAATAGGCTAGAATCTTGACAATCTCAGCTTGTTCTCCCACAGATTCATCTCCTGGTAACAGTTACTAAAGGCATCAAGCTTACTCAAAAACCAGCCTGAGGACAAAAAATCGTATTTACAAAGTTTAGGCTTGTCATAGAAACCGTGTTTATCCAAAAGAGTTAATGATAGTTTGTTAGAAAGGTTGAACATGAGAAAAAAAACCCATCACATTAAGTTGATGACGCAGCTTTTTCCATATTAATTTAGAAATCCAGCAGTCCCGGCCTCCGCTTTGCCAACACCAACTAAAGCCAAGCAACCATATTTGAATTTGCCCTCCAGAACATACTTCCTTTAGTAAACAACAATTTCTCCACGTAAAAGTTTTGTTAGACCACCAGATCTCAATAATTTTTAAGCCCTGTTGCTGCTCCCAAATTACCACAGTAAGATCTCCCAAGTTTGATAGATTGTACCATATGTCAGTCCAAAACCACTTACAAACCATGCTGCAAAACCAAACAAGATAGGTAGAGATAAAAGATAAGTAAAATGGAAAAAACCAACAGTGACTTCCCGTTTGATTTTGCACCACAGCAAGGGAGAAGCAAAACCAGAATCTTATCGCCATATTCTTGCCATATAGGTTTCTCCCCTAGCAAGTCCAAGGTCCCTCAAAGGAATACCCCAATCTTCCATTACTCGCCGAGTCCGTTCATTTTGTTTAAAGGGAAGAGTGATGATTCTGAGTCTCACTGCATCAAAGATCAGATGTTTAATTGTATCTTTGTTTCTCTTATGGCCTCTAAGGATCCTAAAGTTCCTTTCCTACCAGATGAAATACACCACTGCACCAAGTAGAACCTGCACCTTTAAAAATATTGATTACTTCAATTTACCCATACTTGAGGGTAAGGGAAGATATTACATGCCATTCATGCCAAAACAATTAACATAAATTTATTGTTTAGCATAAGGTTACATTGTATATATCTTTGAATAAATTTTTGAAGGGAGAACGACTTATACGTACCCAAAGTTTGTCGTAACGACAAGTTGGTACCCAAAATGTTTTGAAATGACAAATAGGTTAGTGATTTCTGTTTATTACTGTTTATTAATAGTGAAAAGACTAAAATACCCTTAAAAGTTTGAATTTTAGTTTTTTATAAATTTAAAAATTTCTAAAAAACCCCCTAAGTTTACAAATTTAACTAAATACCGCAATATATAAAAATTTTGTAAAATAACAAAAAGCCCCTACCCCACCACCCCTGCAGCGTAGCGATTCCGGCCACCACCGCGGGAATCTGGCATGGAAAGTTGCATTACGTCGACACGCACTGCTGGATGCGTGCATGCTAGCGCGATCGGCCTTTTCAGGCCAGATCAGTGAGGCCGACTGCTGGCCGGAAAGGCCTGGATCTCAGCTATGATCTGGCCGTCGGACGCCGCAAAACTCCATCTCAGGCTGGCGACGGCCTGATCTAACAGCAGATCTCGGCCTTTTCCGGCCAGATCGATACGGATCGGCGGAGGCTAGATCGCGCTGCCGCTTCACGGCGATCTTGCCTTTTCCGCCACAGATCGGAGACGTTACGACACGCATCCGTGGGGATCGTGTCGATGCAGTTCTCACCAGATTCCTAATGATGGTGGCCGGAATCGCAAGCGGGGTGGTGGGGGTGTTTTTGTCATTTAACAAACTTTTTATATATTGGGGGTGTTTAATTAAATTAGCAAACCTAGGGGGTTTTTTAGAAATTTTTAAATTTACAAAAAACTAAAATTGAAACTTTGAAGGGCATTTTAGTCTTTTCACTGTTAATAAACAAAAATCACCAACAGAACATGACGGAAGGTACCTATTTGTCGTTTTAAAACCTTTTGGGTACCAACTTGTCGTTACGATAAACCTTGGGTATGCACAACTCATTCGACCATTTTTGAAAATGTAATACTTTAGATTACCAGTGACTTGTTAGGATTTTTTATTGGAGATGAAATGACGATATTTTGTTTCATATTTATATATTTTGTAACCCTTTACATTTGTTAATTTAACTAAACACCCCTCACAATTAAAGTTTATAAATTAACAAAAGCATTTCCACCTACCTAACTATTGCCAACAGCCGGCCACCACCACTGGAAGATGGGCGAGAGCCGTTGAAATGGCACTCGATTAGCTTGATCTGGTCAATCGTGCACTAACCTGGCCTTTTCTGACCAGATCCACCATGGATCTGACAAAAAATGGTCATATTAGTGCACGACAGGCTAAATCCAGTCGATCATGTGCCATTTCGACCAATTCCGACCACCATTCGGCGGTGGTGGCCAACTGTTGGCAATAGTTGGGTGGATGGGGGTGTTTTTATTAATTTATAAACTTTTTTTAAGAAAATTAATTGTTAAATGTTTTGAGTTGAATAAAACATTATTAGATTTTGAACAATATTAAAACAAACACATTTTTCATTTTTTAGGATAGATAGTGGAACAGGATAGGGTAAGAAAAGTGAAACAAATGGAGCCAAAATACTTAAATATTATTTTACTGAAATGCCCTTTACAATATTTTTGTCCAAATAATTAATTAATAAGGTTAAAGAAGCCATTCAACAAGTTGGGTTCATTGTTATTTGAAATCAATAAGATCGCATTTGTGTCTTGAATTTTTATTAAGGGTAAAATTGGAACAAAAATAGGATTAACACATTAATATTAAAATATCACTATCACTTAAGTAATGAAAGATTACTAAAATCTTTTATTTCCTACTAAATCAAACAATGTAATGACCAGATTAAAAGATAGATTACCAGAGTAATATTCCAAAGGCCCTAACAAAATAACTTTTTAAAATTATCTATCTCACTATTAATTCTATCTTTTTTATAATAAAATATTGTCACAACAAAATGCAACCTGAGAAGTAAAATTCTCTAAGGGAGCTTAGCTTCCATTAGTAGGAGATAGCAGATACTCTATTTTTGTGATAAATAAAACCAATCTATTTTTGGACAATCACATTTTTCGCTTAAATAGTATGTTTATATATTAATTTTTATAAAGAATATTTTTTATTTTTTTATTTTTATGTGGGGTTTATGAAGAGTTTTTGATAAGCTTCAATAATACTTATAAAATAGAGTATTCATGCATATAGAATTATAATATCTTTTCTAATAATTTTCATTCAAGTTAAACTTATCAAAACCAAAAACATTTAAAAGTGGGTCATGCCAAAAAACTTGATAGGATTAAAAAAAATCAATTCTCTTTTAAATGGTTAGCTGCGATGGGCCAGAAATAAACTTTTAAAAGTTTAATTGGGCTCGGCCTCCACCCACCCAAACTCACTTGCCATTCTTACATATATTGAACAAATATCGATGAAAGAATAGGAGTATATAATTAAATGTTGCAAGTTAAAAAGATCAAAGTTACAAACGAGAAAGAAAAAAACAAGAACAAATAATGTTTTGGCAATTATATATATGGAGAAAATAATAACATAAAAAATAACAAAAGTCTAAAATATTTTTAAGATATTACTCGATATAAATTGATTTTTTAAATAATTAGGTAGAAAATAATAAGTTTATAATTTTAAATTATTCGATATAAATTGATTTTTTAAATAAAACACCGAATGCTACCTTAATTAAGTATCTCTACAGAATTTTAGACTTATAATATTTTATAAGTTTTTCAATTTTTTATTAAAAATATTTTTTTTACAATTGTTATGTCAATATTTTTGGAGTAAAGCTATATAAAAATTTTCAATAATTAATTTATCTTATCTACTACTTAATTATTAGAACATATAGCTTCTTAATTAGTAAATAAATGTTTGATAGAATGTTTGTAATTGTACTTCATGATGTCATGATATTATATGACGCTCGATCTTATTTTATGTCGTAAATTTCTATATATTTATTTACCATAAATGTAATATATTACACATAGTCGCATACAAATTATCTATATGATTTTCTATATATATAAATTAAAGTGTGTTAATGCAAAGATTTACATCAATCAAAGATACGTGATTGACAGAATTAGAATCACGTAGGATATATGCTTGATCCTGGTGGATAAGTGTTGAAACAACATAATGATGGATAAGATAGAATTAATCTAAAACACAATGAACAAACATACAATTTTTAAAATGGTTCGGCTACTCGTAATGCAAGGCTTACGTCCACTATTTATGTTATTGAATGTAATTTTGTTTACAAAGAGGCAACAATTTGCTTTATATGGCTTGTTTTTCATTCTTAGAAATATATTACAATTAGGTTTATATAGTACCAGTTACATGATTGAGTTAAAGATAAACTCAAATTTGTTTAAATGAGAAGTTACGTGATCATCAACCGTGATTATATGATCCATATTGCGAGAGATTTGCATGCCAATGGATCGCGAGAGATTTGCATGCCAAAAGAGGATTTTATCCTCTTTGGATTTTCCGCATAACAAAGTGACATAAATACATTAGTAAATAAATAACATAAAGTTGTGAATAACTTATTATACTCAACTACCATGGCCAACTTTCAACAGCATTAAATTGTGTAAAGTAAGATTGGTTTTTTCAGAAATTAAGATTTTGCTATCAACACTACCATTCTAAATATCGGTTATAATTGTTTAAAATAATATATAACCTAATTTTATTGAATGGTCATACATATAATATCATACTATATATAACTTAAAAAGACTTTCCCTATGCAAGATTATAAGACAATTATGTTAAGAAATATAGAATTTGACCAAGATTTACCTGCACCTTTAAACATATTGATTACTTCAATTTACCCATACTTGAGGGTAAGGGAAGATATTATATGCCATTCATGCCAAAACAATTAACATAAATTAATTGTTTAGCATAAGGTTACATTGTATATATCTTTAAATAAATTTTTGAAAATGTAATACTTTAGATTACCAGTGATTTAGCCAGGACTTTTTATTGGAGATAAAATGGCGATATTTTTTTTCCATAAATTTAATGAGAAAGTACATAAATTTCAAAATACACGAAAAAGCCTCAAAACTTAAAAGATATAAATGCCCCTAAACTAATAATTAATTAAATTAAAAAAAAAGGGCCCGCACTGTTTTAAACTAGGATTAAGGAGAGATTGTTGGATTTTTTTATTTTTTAATTTATTTTCCTTAATTATTAATTAGTTTGGGTAATGTTAGAGGCACAAAATTTTTTATAAAGATTTATCGTATAAAATGATACAGTAAGAGATGAATAGAATTCACTCTTCTATTCATCTCTTATCACATCACTTTATATAAGAAATTCTTGTAAATTTCTTTTTATCTTTAGTATTATTATATGTTTAAACTCTTTTAGTCGGTTTCTAAAAAAGTTGTACCCAAATGATAATAGCACTTTACCCATAAGGACGTGGATGTTTCATTATTTTATTTCTACTTTATTAGATTTCCTCATCACATCAAGGTTTATGGAAAGAAAAATCAGACATATCAGCTTTGTTTGTTTCGTTTTTGGGAATACTATTATTAGTATTCTTAAAAAAGTTAAACAGTTAAATGTCATTATTCCCAAAATATTATTCTATATTTTTCAATTTCTTTTAAATCTCTTAAATTTATTAATTTAACTAAACACTCGTAAATATTTTTTTTAGAAATTGCAAAAACATTTCGGCTACCTTCCGGAAGTGGTGGCCAACTGTCCATATTTAATGGGTAGATTGGGAGTATTTTTGTTAACTTTTAATATTTTATTATAGGGGTGTTTAGTAAATAAACAAACATAGAGGATATTTTTGTTAATTTCTAAATCCTACGTCGTAATACCCGTCCAATTTAACTTTTTTCAAAAGATTATTCTAAAAACTATCAGAATAATAAAAACGGAGCTATATATATATAAATCTGTAATTTAATAGTTAGGGTTGGCACATACTAAGAAACAACCAGTCCCTTTGAGGGTAGGCCTAAAAAAAAAAAAGGAAAAAAAAAAAAACTAATTTTTTTCTATGGAAAAGTCTTTTCTATAATCTCTCTGTACTCTTTGGGATTCTACTTGTCTTTATTAATTTGATATTTTTGTCCTCCCATTTTTCTTCAATTTAGTCCATATAATATACCATATAAATAACTATTAACTGTGATTTTTAATTCCATGACTTGACTTAATTGTCATTTTATCTGTATTTACATTTCTGTATTTTATCCCTCTACATAATTAATTACTTAATAGACTTCAATTCTCTTTACTAATAAAAGATTACATACGGTAACTTACACCTCTTTTTAATAAAATTAAAATCTATGTAATTATAAACTAATAAGCTACTTAATAATTAGCCATGGGACATACAAGTCTTGCCCAATTTAACTAACGCCCTGGACGTCAACTTGGAATGTCCTCTTAAACTTTTTTTTTTTTTTTTAATGCATTTAAATCACAAGTACTTAAGTTCTATAGCAGCACTTATATGTATGGTTGAAACATAGAGTGATAAAAATATTATCATGCAATACAGAAGCTTTTAAAATAATCTCTCCTCTTGAAACAGTAAGCAAACCCGTTGGTCATTGGTTTAGCTCATAATCCGTTTATGTCACAAGTAAGTCCTATAGCATTATATACGTATGGTATATATATATGTATGGTATATATATATATAGAGTAAATGACATGTTCCCACCCAAGGTTTATTGAAATCCCACAGTGGTACCACTGGTTTCATAAATTTCAGATTCCCACCCTTAAATGGATACTGTTTCCTTTATTTTATCCCTTCAAGGCTAAAATTGTATTTTTCACTTTTCCCTTCCCATTTCTTCTTCATCTTTGCCTCCACCTCCCATCTTCTTATTTTTCCTTCATCTCAAAACGGTTGCCATTTCAGGCCCACCCGTCTGATTCTGGCGAAATCACCATCACCATCACCACCACCATCTAGCCATCACCATTCACCACCACCTTTCAACACCATTATGACCGAAACCCCCCGAAGTCCGACCACCTTTCCACTCATCCACCACCATCACAATCCCTCTAAACCCCAAAGCCCCACCGCCAAATCATATACACATTCAGTGACAAAACCAACCCAAAAACCATCACCAGATCACTCATAAATCCAGCCACAAACCCATCCAAAAACCACTACCAAATCACTCACAAATTCAGCCACAAACCCACACAAAAACCACCACCAAACAAATCACAAATTCAGTAGCAAACCAACCCAAAAACTACCACCAAATCACTCACAAATTCAGTCACAAACCCACCCAAAATCCACCACCAAATCGCTCACAAGTTCAGCCTCAAAACCACCCAAAATCCAACATCAAATCACTCACAAATTCAGTCACAAACCCACCCAAAAACCACCACAAACTCAGCTATAAGTCCATCCAAAAACAACCACAAACCCACCCAAAAACCACCACAAACCGCCACAAATCCAGCCGCCTCGGAGCTTATTCCGACAAGGGAGAAAAGGGAAGAAGTAAGAGAGGAGGAGCAAGAAAAGAAGAAAAGAGAGGAAGAGGAGGAGAAGAAGAAGAAGAGGAAGAAAAAAAGGGCCGTGGTGGTGGTTAGGGATGGGGTGGGTTTGGAATGGGCTGCGAAGAAGAGAAGGGGAAAGAAGAAGGAGAAGGTCCAAGGGTAATTTGGTAAAAGAATCATATGCCCCTATGTTGTCACTAACGACATCCGTTTAAGGGCGGGAATCTGGAATTTATGAAACCAGTGGTACCACTCTTGGATTTCAATAAACCTTGGGTGGGAACAGTCGTCTACTCATATATATATATATATACACCATACATATATAATGTTATAGGCCGTTAACTTCAAAACCATGAGTAGTTAATTAAGGTATACATAAACTATCAAACCCTCGTGATTACCAAAACAAAAAACATTACATATGTATCATTACATACAAACATAATCATATTATTATTGAACATGGAAAATTAAAACATAATAGAAAGAAACTTATTAACCAGATACATATATATCTTCCGACATAATCGATACATCAAACTAATAAAACTTCAGAACTTACCATAATATATTACAACATAAATTAAGCGGATTTGTTCCTAACCTTAACCAATAACCCAAACTTCATGCGAAATATGACACTTAAAGTAGGGGTTACAGGGTGATTTTCGAGCACTTGAAAATTGTAGTTATCGATGAATGTTGCTGCAATGGCCTTCATTAAATTAAAAGCAATGTCCCTGCCTAGACAAATCCTTGGCCCAGCATTGAAAGAGAAGAATTTATGTGGTGGCTGATGTTTAATCCCTCCATCCTCCGTGATCCATCTCTCCGGCTTGTATTCAAGACAGTTATCTCCCCAAACCGATGGCATTCTCGCCATTCCATACAGGAAGATTAGAACGTTGGTCTTATCATCAACACAATGCCCACCAGGTAAAGTTTCGGATTGAAGCGGGGTTCGGATTTGTATCGGCGCCGGAGGGAACAGCCTTAGGGCTTCACAAAGAGCTGCATGAAGATAGATCAACTTGCTCAACTCCTCCAGTTGGAACAATCTAATATTCTTCCCATCTCCCTTTCGCGGCAAATTTCTTTCTATTTCTTCCCTAATTTTCTTCTCAACAATAGGGTTTTTCTCAAGCATCCAGAAGAACCAAGTGAGAGCTGTACTACTTGTGTCAGCAGTTGCAAAAATAAAATTCACCATGTTATCTCTCATAACTTCATCAGAAACTTTTGGAGAATTGTCTTCATTTCCTGTCAAATAACAGTTCACAAAATTGAAACCCTCTTCATCTTCAAAGCTGATTCTTGTTTTTCCTTCACTCAATTTCTTTCTATTCATCGATATCTGCTCAGCGCAAAACCGATCGACAACTTCCCTTCCTCCACTCATTTTTCTTTCTTTCCCAAACCCTAACCATCTCTGCAACTTCCACAAGCTCTCCGGTAGAAGAAATCGCAAGATTATGGCCTCCCATGCATCGTCTAGGGCTTCAGGAACCGGATTTTTCGGTAATCCAATGCAAAGAGAATTAGGGTTATGCCCAGTGACCATCGAAGAAGCAAAATCAAAGGTATACCTCTTGAACAAATCTTGCAAGTCCAACACTTGACATTGTTTAGAGGACTGCTGAAGAACTGGGATGAGTCCATTCTCTAAGATTCTCCGAATGGTTTTCGCGACAGCCTGCTGGCTCTGCTGGTGACTTATAAAGCTTCGAAAAGTATTTCGATGGATCTTCCATTGGTCGAAATCAGTGTTGAACAAACTATGATTTCCGAAGAATTCGAACCGTTTCCTCCACTCATCTCCCTTGTGATAGCCTGAAAATTTTTCCTTCATCATGCAGTTCACAATTGCAGGATCACAGGTGATCAATGTGTCCATTTGACCAAGCCAGGCACCTTTAAGGAGAAATGTCCCCATATTTGCTTCAAGAATTTGAGTGATTTTCTCATGAATTTGGTCGATGTTGAGCAGAAATTCCAGTAACATTCCGAGGAGTGGTAAGTTCCATAAGAACTTCTTCTTTTTGGTGAAGTGATAGAGAAAAAGGAGGAAGGAAACAGCGAGGATTGTGTATGGAAGGAAGGCAAATAATGGTGCCATCATGGTTTTGTGAAGAAATGTAGAATAGATTATTAGATTTTGAGTAGAAGAAAAAAAATTCTGCAGAAGAGCATTTCATTCATTGACGGGAATTACACCCGTTTTTTCTTTTGTATCTTAAGTACATACAACACTTTTCAGCTAATAGTGAATTTACTCAACTAACCTCAGCTAACTACATTTACTCAACTACCCCCAACTAACTACATTTACAACCATTCTGTTATATTTATTGAAAACACCAGTTTACACTGCACTATATTTGACTAATAGTCAACATTAGATTGAACGGAATAGAGTTGAATATATCTTCAATAAAATTATATATATATAATTTTATATATTATATGTGAGGTGGGACGGGGCGGGGCAGGGGAAGTAGGCATGGCAATGGGCTGGGCCGGGCCGGGGTGGGGCGGGGCGGGGTGGGGATCTCATTCACCGTACCTATCTCTACCCTCAAAATAACTCCCCACCCCCACCCCCATCTCCGTTACGGGGATAACAAATTCTCCTTCCCCATCCCAAAGGGAAATGTTAGAGGCCCGTCCCCACCTTGTTAATTTTACATAAACATAAATTAATTTGAACATTACCAAACACAATAGTTAATTCTCGTCTACATAACAAACACTTAGATTAATCATTTAAACATAATTAATTATACATAAATATGAGTTAAGGTTTGTTCTTGTTCAGTTGTTTAGGATGAGGGAAATTGGGAAAATATAGGTTTATATAGGTAGGATAATTGTATAATTAGGTGAAATATATGTGTATTAGTGAAAAGTGTATGTATATATATAATTTTTATGTTATATATTATATACGAGGCGGGGGAAAGGCATCACCCACCCTTGCTCCATCCCCAAGGACGAGGATTAAAACGCCCCCCACCCCCGCTCTTATCCCCGAAAAAACCGAGGCTTCCCCGGGGTGGGACGGGTCTCCGAAATTCCAAGGAACGTTGCCATGCCTAAGGGGAAGGGCACCCCTACCCCCGCCCCATCCCCAGGGATGGGGATTAAAACTCCTCCCATCCCCGCTCCTATCCCCAAAAAAACTGGGGAATCTCTGCCCCATACGGGGCGGTCGGGATGGGGCCCTGGGCCATGCCTAATTTAAATCCATTACATACCTTGCAGCACTAGTCGGATTTCACAAGTCAGCAGTTAATTAATATGAAAGTGGATCGATCATTAGTATATATAGTTATGAATTGTCAGGTAATTATGTTTTGTTCAGCATAAATTAAATTGAATTTAACTTTACTCTGACTATCTAACTGTTAGTTCAGTGATTCATTCATCTCTTCTGAATTTTTCACAGCTCAATCGATCAGTTTATTTATAAAGAGCAAGTTACTAAGTTAGATCTCCCCAATGAACCATATATAGGGTCAGATTTTCTCAGAGGTGTGTGTCATTTGTTCATGAGGCAAGCAAATTTCATTTCCCATAAATATTTGATCTTGAAAAGGGTGCAAGAATCATATAGCATCTCACATGAAGAATTGATGAGGAGCAATTGATGCTTCAAATAGGATTAAATAAGAGTGTGACAACTCACCCTCGAAGACATGAACATAATTATGAGAGTGACTCATTGTTTCAATATTTTGACGAGATTAGAAATTTTTATGTAGAGTTGATTAACTCGCTTTAGCGGAAGATTGTTCATTTTAAGTGCAGCGGAATATTTTTATCAAGTAGATTAGGAGAATTCAAATTTAAACATTTCATCCCCAAGTGTATAAAGTAAATAACACAGTCATGTATATGGTTTGGCTAAA
Source organism: Pistacia atlantica (assembly GCA_026229545.1). Taxonomy (NCBI): domain Eukaryota; kingdom Viridiplantae; phylum Streptophyta; class Magnoliopsida; order Sapindales; family Anacardiaceae; genus Pistacia; species Pistacia atlantica. Next base: position 5,621,924 of record CM047901.1, read on the forward strand.
ATCCATTTTCAACCTACATCCATGGGACCTTATCCAGATCGAAGCAATCTACTAAGTGAAAAACACATTACAAGACAATGTTCAAAGTTGATCTAAGATACAGTAAAAATAACTCTTTTTTCAACTTTACACTTAGCACCACACTCTAAATCCTTAACGTGTTGAAACTCTTTGGACCTTCTTCACACCAAGAACATACCTGAGAACAGCTTGTGAACCACCAAGCTTCAAGCACCAATGCCAAGCACTAGCATCAGCAAAAGAATCACGTTCCAACAGCCATCAAAACAATGAATGATATGGTGAGGATTTGGCACAAAATAAAATGAACCTATAAAGAGAAATATACTCTAAGAAATTTCAAAGTACAAAGAAGAATAAAAGATCAAAAGGTTAGACTCAAATACGCAAGAAGATATATTATATAATGTAGGGTTTCTTGCTCAACACATTGTGTCACGTCAGCCCATATTTTTCCAAATAAGGAAAGTATTCCTTCTTTTCGTTTGGACCATAAAACAAATCGGGAAAATCATCTTTATTCTCTAGGACCACTTAAGAATAATATGACACATGTAAAAGGTCCTAAAATGATAGCAACAAAGATAAACAAATATCTTTGCTACTTTGTCAGACACGTAACTCCACGTAAAAGTTTTGTTAGACCACCAGATCTCAATAATTTTTAAGCCCTGTTGCTGCTCGCAAATTCCCACAGCAAGATCTCCCAAGTTTGATAGATTGTACCCCATGTGAGTCCAAAACCACTTACAAACCATGCTGCAAAACCAAACAAGATAGGTAGAGATAAAAGATAAGTAAAATGGAAAAAACCAACAGTGACTTCCCGTTTGATTTTGCACCACAGCAAGGGAGAAGCAAAACCAAAATCTTATCGCCATATTCTTGCCATATAGGTTTGTCCCCTAGCAAGTCCAAGGTCCCTCAAAGGAATACCCCAATCTTCCATTACTCGCCGAGTCCGTTCATTTTGTTTAAAGGGAAGAGTGATGATTCTGAGTCTCACTGCATCAAAGATCAGATGTTTAATAGTATCTTTGTTTCTCTTATGGCCTCTAAGGATCCTAAAGTTCCTTTCCTACCAGATGAAATACACCACTGCACCAAGTAGAACCTGCACCTTTAAAAATATTGATTACTTCAATTTACCCATACTTGAGGGTAAGGGAAGATATTACATGCCATTCATGCCAAAACAATTAACATAAATTAATTGTTTAGCATAAGGTCACATTGTATATATCTTTAAATAAATTTTTGAAGATGTAATACTTTAGATTACCAGTGACTTAGTTAGGATTTTTTATTGGAGATGAAATGACGATATTTTGTTTCATATTTAGATATTTTGTAACCCTTTACATTTGTTAACCTAATTAAACACCCCTCATAATTAAAGTTTATAAATTAACAAAAACACCTCCGCCTACCTAACTATTGCCAACAGCTGGCCACCACCACTGGACGATGGACGAAAGCCGTTGAAATGGCACTCGATTAGCTTGATCTGGTCGATCGTGTACTAACCTGGCCTTTTTCGACCAGATCCACCATGGATCTGACAAAAAATGGCCATATTAGTGCACGACAGGCCAAATCCAGTCGATCATGTGCCATTTCGACGAATTCTGACCACCATTCGGCGATGGTGGCCAGCTGTTGGCAATAGTTGGGTAGATGGAGGTGTTTTTGTTAATTTATAAACTTTTATTAAGAAAATTAATTGTTAAATCTTTTGAGTTGAATAAAACATGATTAGATTTTGAACAATATTAAAACAAACACATTTTTCATTTTTTAGGATAGATAGTGGAACAGGATAGGGTAAGAAAAGTGAAACAAATGGAGCCAAAATACTTAGATATTATTTTACTGAAATGCCCTTTACAATATTTTTGTCCAAATAATTAATTAATAAGGTTAAAGAAGCCATTCAACAAGTTGGGTTCATTGTTATTTGAAATCAATAAGAACGCATTTGTGTCCTGAATTTTTATTAAGGGTAAAATTGGAACAAAAATAGGATTAACACATTAATATTAAAATATCACTATCACTTGAGTAATGAAAGATTATTAAAATATTTTATTTCCTACTAAATCAAACGATGTAATGACCAGATTAAAAGATAGATTACTAGAGTAATATTCCAAAGGCCCTAACCAAATAACTTTTTAAAATTATCTAATCCTATCTTTTTTATAATAAAATATTGTCACAACAAAATGCAACCTGAGAAGTAAAATTCTCTAAGGGAGCTTAGCTTCCATTAGTAGGAGATAGCATATACTCTATTTTTGTGATAAATAAAACCAACCTATTTTTGGACAATCACATTTTTCGCTTAAATAGTATGTTTATATATTAATTTTTATAAATAATTTTTTTTTTTTTTTTATGTGGGGTTTATGAAGAGTTATAAAATACTTATAAAATAGAGTATTAATGTATATAGAATTATAATATCTTTTCTAATAATTTTCATTCAAGTTAAACTTATCAAAACCAAAAACATTTAAAAGTTGATAGGATTAAAAAAAATCAGTTCTCTTTTAAATTGTTATCTGGGATGGGCCAGAAATAAAATTTAAAAGTTTAATTGGGTTGGGCCTCCACCCACCCAAACTCATTTGCCATTCTTACATATACTGGAACAAATATCGATGAAAGAATAGGAGTATATAATTAAATGTTGCAAGTTAAAAGATCAAAGCTACAAACGAGAAAGAAATAAACAAGAACAAATAATGTTTTGGCAATTATATATATGGAGAAAATAATAACATAAAAAATAACAAAGGTCTAAAATATTTTTAAGATATTACTCGATATAAATTGATTTTTTAAATAATAAGGTAGAAAATAATAAGTTTATAATTTTAAATTATTCGATATAAATTGATTTTTTAAATAAAACACCGAATGCTACCTTAATTAAGTATCTCTACAGAATTTTAGACTTATAATATTTTATAAGTTTTTCAATTTTTTATTAAAAATATTTTTTTTACAATTGTTATGTCAATATTTTTGGAGTAAAGCTATATAAAAATTTTCAATAATTAATTTATCTTATCTACTACTTAATTATTAGAACATATAGCTTCTTAATTAGTAAATAAATGTTTGATAGAATGTTTGTAATTGTACTTCATGATGTCGTGATATTATATGACGCTCGATCTTATTTTATGTCGTAAATTTCTATATATTTATTTACCATAAATGTAATATATTACACATAGTCACATACAAATTATCTATATGATTTTCTATATATATAAATTAAAGTGTGTTAATGCAAAGATTTACATCAATCAAAGGTACGTGATTGACAGAATTAGAATCACGTAGGATGTATGCTTGATCCTGGTGGATAAGTGTTGAAACAACATAATGATGGATAAGATAGAATTAATCTAAAACACAATGAACAAACATACAATTTTTAAAATGGTTCGGCTACTCGTAATGCAAGGCTTACGTCCACTATTTATGTTATTGAATGTAATTTTGTTTACAAAGAGGCAACAATTTGCTTTATATGGCTTGTTTTTCATTCTTAGAAATATATTACAATTAGGTTTATATAGTACCAGTTACATGATTGAGTTAAAGATAAACTCAAATTTGTTTAGATGAGAAGTTGCGTGATCATCAACCTTGATTATATGATCCATATCGCGAGAGATTTGCATGCCAAAAGAGGATTTTATCCTCTTTGGATTTTCCACATAACAAAGTGACATAAATACATTAGTAAATAAATAACATAAAGATGTGAATAACTTATTATACTCAACAACCATGGCCAACTTTCAACAGCATTAAATTGTGTAAAGTAAGATTTGTTTTTTCAGAAATTAAGATTTTGCTATCAACACTACCATTCTAAATATCGGTTATAATTGTTTAAAATAATATATGACCTAATTTTATTGAATGGTCATACATATAATATCATACTATTTATAACTTAAAAAGACTTTCTCTATGCAAGATTATAAGACAATTATGTTAAGAAATATAGAATTTGACCAAGATTTACCTGCACCTTTAAACATATTGATTACTTCAATTTACCCATACTTGAGGGTAATGGAAGATATTATATGCCATTCATGCCAAAACAATTAACATATATTAATTGTTTAGCATAAGGTTACATTGTATATATCTTTAAATAAATTTTTGAAAATGTAATACTTTAGATTACCAGTGACTTAGTCAGGACTTTTTATTGGAGATAAAATGGCGATATTTTTTTTCCATAAATTTAATGAGAAAGTACATAAATTTCAAAATACACGAAAAAGCCTCAAAACTTAAAAGATATAAATGCCCCTAAACTAATAATTAATTAAATTTAAAAAAAAAGGGCCCGCACTGTTTTAAACTAGGATTAAGGAGAGATTGTTGGATTTTTTTTATTTTTTAATTTATTTTCCTTAATTATTAATTAGTTTGGGTAATGTTAGAGGCACAAAATTTTTTACAAAGATTTATTGTATAAAATGATACGTTAAGAGATGAATAGAATTCACTCTTTCATTCATCTCTTACCACGTCACTTTATATAAGAAATCCTTTTAAATTTCTTTTTATCTTTAGTATTATTATATGTTTAAACTCTTTTAGTCGGTTTCTAAAAAAGTTGTACCTAAATGATAATAGCCCTTTACCCATAGGGACGTGGATGTTTCATCATTTTATTTCTACTTTATTAGATTTCCTCATCACATCAAGGTTTATGGAAAGAAAAATCAGACATGTTATTAGTATTCTCAAAAAAATTAAACAGTAAAATGTCATTATTCACAAAATATTATTCTATATTTTTTAATTTTTTTTAAATCTCTTAAATTTATTAATTTAACTAAACACCTGTACATATTTTTTTTAGAAATTGCAAAAACACTTCGGCCACCCTCCGGAAGTGGTGGCCGATTGTCTGTATTTAATGGGTAGATTGGGGGTATTTTTGTTAACTTTTAATATTTTATTATAGGAGTGTTTAGTAAATAAACAAACATAGAGGATATTTTTGTTAATTTTCAAATTCTACATCGTAATACCCACCCAATTTAACTTTTTTCAAAGAATTATTCTAAAAACTATCAGAATAATAAAAACGGAGCTATATATATATAAATCCATAATTTAATAGTTAGGGTTGGCACATACTAAGAAACAACCAGTCCCTTTGAGGGTAGGCCTCAAAAAATAAAAAACGGAAAAAAAAAAAAAAACTAACTAATTTTTTCCTATGGAAAAGTCTTTTCTATAATCTCTCTTCAATAAAACTATACTTACTCACAATCTTACTAACCATCTTACTATCCTGATAAATATAACGTCATAGTACAGGTACTATGCGTATGGTACCCGTACTATGCCGTTATATTTTCCAGGATTGTAAAATGGTTAGTAAGATTGTGAGTAAACATAACATTACCCATCTCTCTTTACCCTTTGGGATTCTACTTGTCTTTATTAATTTGAAATTTTTGTCCTCCCATTTATCTTCAATTTAGTCTATATAATATACCATATAAATAATTATTAACTGTGATTTTTAATTCTATGACTTGACTTAACTGTCATTTTATCTGTATTTACATTTCTGTATTTTATCCCTCTACATAATTAATTACTTAATAGACTTCGATTCTCTTTACTAATAAAAGATTACATGCGGTAACTTACACCTTTTTTTAATAAAATTAAAAATCTATGTAATTATAAACTAATAAGCTACTTAATAATTAGCCATGGGACATACAAGTCTTGCCCAATTTAACTAACGCCCTGGACGTCAACTTGGAAGTATAATGTCCTCTTAAACTTTTTTTTTTTTTTTTTAATGCATTTAAATCACAAGTACTTAAGTTCTATAGCAGCACTTATATGTATGGTTGAAACATAGAATGATAAAAATATTATCATGCAATACAGAAGCTTTTAAAATAATCTCTCCTCTTGAAACTGGATAGTAAGTAAACCCGTTGGTCATTGGCTTAGCTCATAATCCGTTTATGTCATAAGTAAGTCCTATATATATATATATATATATATATATATATATATATAGTAAACGACATGTTCCCACCCAAGGTTTATTGAAATCCTGGTACCACCGGTTTCATAAATTCCAGATTCCCACCCTTAAATGGATACCGTTTCCTTTATTTTATCCGTTCAAGGCTAAAATTGTATTTTTCTCTTTTCCCTTCCCATTTCTTCTTCATCTCTGCCTCCACCTCCCATCTTCTTCTTTTTCCTTCATCTCAAAACGGTTGCCATTTCAAGCCCACCCGTCTGATTCTGGCGAAATCACCATCACCACCACCATCTAGCCATCACCATTCACCACCACTTTCAACACCATTATGACCGAAACCCCCCGAAGTCCCACCACCACCCACCACCTTTCCACTCATCCACCACCATCACAATCCCTCTAAACCCCAAAGCCCCACCGCCAAATCATATACACATTCAGTGACAAAACCAACCCAAAAACCATCACCAGATCACTCATAAATCCAGCCACAAACCCAACCAAAAACCACCACCAAATCACTCACAAATTCAGCCACAAACCCACACAAAAACCACCACCAAACAAATCACAAATTCAGTAGCAAACCAACCCAAAAACCACCACCAAATCACTCACAAATTCAGTCACAAACCCACCCAAAATCCACCACCAAATCGCTCACAAGTTCAGCCTCAAAACCACCCAAAATCCAACATCAAATCACTCACAAATTCAGTCACAAACCCACCCAAAAACCACCACAAACTCAGCTATAAATCCATCCAAAAACAACCACAAACCCACCCAAAAACCACCACAAACCGCCACAAATCCAGCCGCCTCGTAGCTTATTCCGACAAGGGAGAAAAGGGAAGAAGAAAGAGAGGAGGAGCAAGAAAAGAAGAAAAGAGAGGAAGAGGAGGAGACGAAGAAGAAGAGGAAGAAAAAATAGAATGGGTAGAAGAAAAAAAGGGCTGTGGTGGTGATTAGGGATGGGGTGGGTTTGGAATGGGCTGCGAAGAAGAGAAGGGGAAATGAAGAAGGAGAAGATCCAAGGGTAATTTGGTAAAAGAACCATATGCCCCGATGTCGTCACTAACGACATCCATTTAAGGGTGAGAATCTGAAATTTATGAAACCAGTGATACCACTCTTGGATTTCAATAAACCTTGGGTGACAACATGTCGTTTACTCATATATATATATAAGCCGTTAAATTCAAAACCATGAGTAATTAATTAAGGTATGCACAAACTACCAAACCCTCGTGATTACCAAAACAAAAAACATTACATATGTATCATTACATACAAACATAATCATATTATTATTGAACATGGAAAATTAAAACATAATAGAAAGAAACTTATTAACCAGATACATATATATCTTACGACATAATCGATACATCAAACTAATAAAACTTCAGAACTTACCATAATATATTACAACATAAATTAAGCGGATTTGTTCCTAACCTTAACCAATAACCCAAACTTCATGCGAAATATGACACTTAAAGTAGGGGTTACAGGGTGATTTTCGAGCACTTGAAAATTGTAGTTATGGATGAATGTTGCTGCAATGGCCTTCATTAAATTAAAAGCAATGTCCCTGCCTAGACAAATCCTTGGCCCAGCATTGAAAGAGAAGAATTTATGTGGTGGCTCATGTTTAATCCCTCCATTCTCCGTGATCCATCTCTCCGGCTTGTATTCAAGACAGTCATCTCCCCAAACCGATGGCATTCTCGCCATTCCATACAGGAAGATTAGAACGTTGGTCTTATCATCAACACAATGCCCACCAGGTAAAGTTTCGGATTGAAGCGGGGTTCGGATTTGTATCGGCGCCGGAGGGAACAGCCTTAGGGCTTCACAAAGAGCTGCATGAAGATAGATCAACTTGCTCAACTCCTCCAGTTGGAACAATCTAATATTCTTCCCATCTCCCTTTTGTGGCAAATTTCTTTCTATTTCTTCCCTAATTTTCTTCTCAACAATAGGGTTTTTCTCAAGCATCCAGAAGAACCAAGTGAGAGCTGTACTACTTGTGTCAGCAGTTGCAAAAATAAAATTCACCATGTTATCTCTCATAACTTCATCAGAAACTTTTGGAGAATTCTCTTGATTTCCAGTCAAATAACAGTTCAAAAAATTGAAACCCTCTTCATCTGCAAAGCTTATTCTTGTTTTTCCTTCACTCAATTTCTTTTTACTTATCGATATCTGCTCGGTGCAAAACCGATCAACAACTTCCCTTCCTCCACTCATTTTTCTTTCTTTCCCAAACCCTAACCATCTCTGCAACTTCCACAAGCTCTCCGGTAGAAGAAATCGCAAGATTATGGCCTCCCATGCATCGTCTAGGGCTTCAGGAACCGGATTTTTCGGTAATCCAATGCAAAGAGAATTAGGGTTATGCCCGGTGACCATCGAAGAAGCAAAATCAAAGGTATACCTCTTGAACAAATCTTGCAAGTCCAACACTTGACATTGTTTAGAGGACAGCTCAAGAACTGGGATGAGTCCATTCTCTAAGATTCTCCGAATGGTTTTCGCGACAACCTGCTGGCTCTGCTGGTGACTTATAAAGCTTCGAAAAGTATTTCGATGGGTCTTCCATTCGTCGAAATCAGTGTTGAACATACTATGATTTCCGAAGAATTCGAACCGTTTCCTCCACTCGACTCCCTTGTGATAGCTTGAAAATTTTTCCTTCATCACGCAGTTCACAATTGCAGGATCACAGGTGATCAATGTGTCCATTTGACCAAGCCAGGCACCTTTAAGGAGAAATGTCCCCATATTTGCTTCAAGAATTTGAGTGGTTTTCTCGTGAATTCGGTCGATGTTGAGCAGAAGTTCCGGTAACATTCCGAGGAGTGGTAAGTTCCATAAGAACTTCTTTTTGGTGAAGTGATAGAGAAAAAGAAGGAAGGAAATAGCGAGGATTGTGTATGGAAGGAAGGCAAATAATGGTGCCGTCATGGTTTTGTGAAGAAATGTAGAAGAGATAATTGAAGTAGTGCAATGAGAGGGCTGGTGCAGACAGGTTTAAATAGAAAAACTTTGGACAAACTTTCAGAGAAAGGTTGATCTACATTCTGCAATGATATGTAACCACTTACAAACATTCAAATAAAGTTCTAACATTAATATTTTGATGTAACCTAAAATTTGGTAACTTATATTCGGTGAATAACCAAAATTGAGACGTAAGAAATTCAAACTCGAGAACTTATTAACAACTTAATTCAAAATATTGTCATCAAATAAAGGTTCAATTAATTTTAATAGTTACGTCTAAATGAGTTTATGAGATACATGCAAACTTTGAACTTTAGATTTTCGGCTCTGATATTATATTAGACCTTCAACTCCAGTACCATATTAAATTATCATTCCACCCACAAACGTAGGATGGTAGGTGAAGATTCAACCATATTATATTCGTCCAAATTATCATTCCACCCACAAACTTAGGATGGTAGGTGAAGATTCAAACATATTATGGGGGTGTTTGTCTGAGCTTATGAAAGTTTATAAGCAACAAGTACTTATAAGCTAATTTTAGCTTATAAGTATTTAAAATTTTAAGCAATTACGTGTTTGATTAAAGTAAAGTACTTATAAGTGACTAATAAGTAGTTGACGTGTTTGGTAAAATATAGCTTATAAGTATATTTTATTATAAAATGACTAAAAAGAGTACTATATTAAACAAGAGTATTTTATTTTATTTTATTTTTTATTTTTTATTTTTTTTGCTTATAAGCTCAAAAAAGTTATAAACAAATAGGTCAGTTTAATTTTAGATCTTATAAACTTGTTTGACCAGTTTATAAACTTAGACAAACACCTCATATATATTAGTCTAATAATACCGGTATTGTCTTATATTAATATTTAAACCCGTCAAGTAAATATTGTAACCTAGATACAGAGATAACCAAAATTGAGATGTATGATGAATCTGAACTTGAGACATTGTTGACCACTTAGTTCAAAAGGTTCAATGTTAATATTGAAGTATAACGCATATAATAAGCTAATGAGTACCAATAATAATAATAATAATGGTAAGATTTTTGCTCTTTTATCTTTATAATTAATTAAATCGATTATTTATAATATACATAAATTAAGGGAGAACGACATTTTCCCACCCAAGGTTTGGCCAAATGACATTTTATCACCCTTCAAGCTTTAAAATGACACTTTCCCACCTTTCGTTAGGCTCTGTTATATTTTTTGTTAATATTTTACTGAAAATATAAAAATACCCTTAAATATTTGACTTTATAAATTTTTATTATTTTATAATTAGCTAAATAGTCAAATATTAAAAAGTCAAAAAAGAAAAAATAGTTAACCTCGCCTCAAAAGTTAGGAATAATGCTATAAAATTGTTTAAAGTTAAATAGTGTCATCAATATTTCATCATTATTATTCAATAATATACTATATTTATAATATTTTCTATTTTTACTAATTAACATAAAAAAATCAACATTCTTAATTAATTAAATAAACAAAGGAAAAAAAATGTTTTTATACTTGAATTAATAAATAATCAAATAAAGACTTTGATTTAACTAAATTTTAATTTATAATAAACTATTTAAGAATATTTTTATATTTTTAGCCAAATATTAACATAAAATACTAATAAAACCTAACAAAATGTAAAAAGTTGTCATTTTGAAAACTGATGGTGGGAAAATATCATTTGGCCGGTGGGACAATGTCGTTCTCCCCATAAATTAACTTGTACTGCCAGTCCAACACTGACATTGCCAACTCAATTTCGCATGCTTATCGGCCTTTTATTTCCCACACCTACCCTTATAACTTGTTAATAAATGTATTATTGATCCTTGTACCGTGGTTTATTGATCTTTGTACTGTATGGTCCTTTCTGGGGCACATTACATTATGGAATGCATAAGGTAATATTAATGGCTTAGTCTCTATTTACTAGCCAATGAAATCATTTTATTTTTTGGGCAACAGTTATAAAATATCGAGCTGTTATTATAATTAATCAACTCAAATAACTCAACCGACAACATATAATTTCAATGATAATTGTACTTTTACAGTTTGCATGTCAGTAATACATTTACTAATGCATTGAAGGAGCTCCAAGAATAAAATAAAGAACCTATTAAGAGGGTTGTTTGTTATGTTACCGGTCTAGTAATGTTATTGAGACAATTTCTACCACTTGGTTGTTGTCGAGGTCTTAACCAGTCAATTCAATTCTCTTACATTATTGATCATAATTTATATGGGTGAAATTCAAAGTACAGACAACAGACGCCTACTACAAAACATTAACATCTTTTTTCTGATCCAAACTTTAATGCGTTTTTATATCTACCTTAAAATTGTTATATTTTGGTTTAAATAGAAGCTTATATCAAGAGAGTATTCTGATATGTAGCAATTAATAATTATAAACTTTGATAATGGCATATGTATATAAGTTGAATTGAACATTACTCTGACTATTAGACCGTTAGATCACTGATGCATTCATCTCTTCTTAATCTTTTAGATAACCTGAATTTTGTTTATTTTTCTCCTATTAAAAAGTGGGGATTTGAAACATCTAACATTTGATATCTCTAACCATTTGGTTTGTAGCCGGATGGCAAGACTTTAGATTACCTAAAGAACTTGTATTCGAGTTCCACCAAGTGACCACCCACCATATTTATGACTTACTTGACTCATTGGAAGACACTTTGAAGTGCACCATTTGAAACGTAAATACCCAAGTCACTAAAAAAAATATATCTCTTTTCAAGTTTGGTCATCCACTGAAAAACGTAAGCTAATAAGAGAAACCTGAACATTATATTTAAATCCATTACATACCTTGCAGCACTAGTCGGATTTCACAAGTCAACAGTTAATTAATATGAAAGTGGATCGATCATTAGTATATATAGTTATGAATTGTCAGGTAATTATGTTTTGTTTGCATAAATTAAATTGAATTGAACTTTACTCTGACTATCAAACTGTTGCTTCAGTGATTCATTCATCTCTTCTGAATTTTTCACAGCTCAATCGGTCAGTTTATTTATAAAGAGCAAGTTACTAAGTTAGATCTCCCCAATGAACCATATATAGGGTCAGATTTTCTCAGAGGCGTGTGTCATTTGTTCATGAGGCAAGCAAATTGCATTTCCCATAAATATTTGATCTTGAAAAGGGTGCAAGAATTATATAGCATCTCACATGAAGAATTGATGAGGAGCAATTGATGCTTCAAATAGGATTAAATAAGAGTGTGACAACTCACCCTCGAAGACATGAACATAATTATGAGAGTGACTCATTGTTTCAATATTTTGACGAGATTATAAATTTTTATGGGTTTTGTTAGAGTTGATTAACTCTTTTTATACGATTACCCATTTTAAGTATAGCGGAATATTTTTATCAAGTAGATTAAGAGATTTTATATTTTAACATTTCATTTTCAAGTGCATAAAGTAAAGAACACAGTCATTTATATGGTTTGGTTAAAATCCATTTTTAACCTACATCCATAGGACCTTGTCTAGATCGAAGTAATCCACTAAGTTAAAAACACATTATAAGATAATGTTTAAAGTTGATTTAAGATACAGTAAAAAAAAAAAAAAAAACTCTTTTTTCAACTTTACACTTAGCACCACACTCTAAATCTTTAACGTGTTAAAACTCTTTGGACCTTCTTGACACCAAGAACACACCCGAGAACAGCTTGTGAACCACCAAGCTTCAAGCACCGACGCCAAGCACTAGCATCAGCAAATGAATCACGTTCCAATAGCCATCAAGACAATGAATGATATGGTGAGGTTTTGGCACAAAATAAAATGAACCTATAAACCTTTGAAGAGAAATATACTCTAAGAAATTTAAGAGTACAAAGAAGAATAAAAGATCAAAAGGTTAGACTCAAACACGCAAGAAGATATATTATATAATGTAGGGTTTCTTGCTCAACACATTTGTGTCACGTCGACCCATGTTTGTCCAAATAAGAAAAGCATTCATTCTTTTGGTTTGGACCATAAAACAAATCAGAAAAATCATCTTTATTCCCTAAGACCACTTAAGAATAATATGACACATGTAAAAGGTCCTAAAAAGGTAGCAACAAAGATAAACAAATATGTTTGCTACTTTGTCAGACATATGACTCGTGCTGGGTTGTAAATATGTGAAGCGGGTGTGCAAGTATAAACTGTTGTGCACACACACTTGATATGAAACAAACCAAGACATAAGTCCGGCAACCAATGTGCATAAAAAACTATTGTGCACACACAAGATACAAGAAAAAAGTCAAATCATAAGATTGGCATGCAGTGTGCACACATAATTGTTGTATACACACACAAATCATAAGTTTGACCAACATAAAGATTCTACAGGTTTGTTACAGTATAGCGCTTGATGTATCACAACCGGAAAAACAAGCTACTCTGACGCCCTTCTCCAATACAAACGTTGTTCATCTGAAAAGCTATCCTCCGCCAACACTGAATCACTTCGGTATCAAAGTTACAATTTCCTTCATGAGTCTGCGTCGAAAACTTGAATTTCACATCCTGGATGGATATTCCACGATTTGGTGCACTGCATCAAAGTGTGACTTCCGTTACCAATGCGGGGCTGCCTTGGAAAACTTAATTTCAAATCCTATGACAACCATGCACTCCTAGCCTTAACTAGTTGAGTCATGCCTCTGGTATTATTACTATCAAGAAATTAGAAGAAATTAAAGTGTTTAAAGCAAGTCTACACTCTAGATATATTAGTATGGTATAACATCATAGGATTTTGGTTCTATTCTATTGGCTTTCGGGAACGGAGTAATGATTAACAAGGACAAACGGGGGCATTCGTGTTTTATAGTTAGAGGTGAACTTTTTGGATTTATGAAAGATGAGCAACTGACAAAACATTTGCCAATGATATTTTTATTAATCAAGAATGAAAATTGAGAGCTCAAAGACGATCAGATCAAATTTTGTCCTAATCTCAACCATAAACAATGTCGACCAGGGATCAGTAGATGTTTTTTAGAACTCCGCTGGCACCTTATGAGAAATCAAAGACGTAAATTTGTAAACTCAAAATGTTAAATTTGTAAATCAAACACCTAAAACTTGTAATATGTTATTTGTATAGTGATGTATAATTGTTAAAGCTAATTTTTATGTTTTTATTATGATACAAGTTGATACGATGTAATGATAATCAATAGATGATGAATATTATGAAGAAAAATCAATTAGATGAGGTAGTCAAAAACATTAATAGTCACTTATATGAGAGTATTTATGAATGTATACAGTATTTTGTATATATATATATATATATGATGAAAATGTGTTTCATATCATATTTAGAAATTCAATAAAGATATGTTAACAAACATTTTTCACAACTTTCTCTCATAAACGAGACATAGTAGCTCGCAATTGGGCAAACAATACCCATTGTAAGCTGATTAATTGCGAGCTGTCATATTAAGTTTGTAAGAAAAAGTTAGTAAAAAATGTTTGTTATTAAAAATTACTGTCATAGTTAAAAGCTCTAAAAATTAAAGAAAATTAATAATTTTCTAATTTTATACTGTTCTTGAGACTGTATCCAAAAAGATTAACAATAATACCATGAACACTAGGACTGTACACTGAATTTTTGCACTTTAATGGACGGGCGTCCAAACTATAAATTAAAAACAAAATTAATAGACGCTTGTTTACATGTTATGGACGGACATCCCTTAATAATGGACGGGTATCCACCCGTTAAAATTATGCTCAACTTAGGGGGTGTTTGTCTAAGCTTATAAGCTGGTCAAACTTGCTTATAAGCTCTAAAATTAAGCTGACATGTTTGTTTATAATCTTTTTGAGCTTATAAGTTGAGCTTATAAGCCAAAAAAAATAAGTTGGGGGGGAGGTACTTTTTTTTTTTTTGGCTTATAAGCACTCTGCTTATAAGCTAGTTTGACCAAGTATATTACCACATTATCCTTATTTAATTTTAAAATTCCATAGTATACCATTGTTTAATGTAGTACCCCTTTTAGTCATTTTATAATAAAATGTACTTATAAGCCACATTTTACCAAACGCGTCAACTACTTATCAGTCACTTATAAGTACTTTAACCAAACATGTAATTGCTTAAAATTTCAAATGTTTATAAGCTAAAATTAGCTTATAAGTCCTTGTTGCTTATAAGCTAATTTTCATAAGCTCAGACAAACACCCCCTTAATCGAAGTCCACCTTGAGTGGACGCCGGTCCAAACTTTAAATTTTATTCTCCTTGACCGTGATGGTAACAACTGCACGACACTTTTGCTATTTTTGCTGTTCTTCTTAATTAATTTCCCATTCTTCTGGAATTCCTCGTCTTTTAGCTTCCTTCGACTCATCTGTTTTGTTGGATGATGGCTTGAAATGCTACCGTATTGACACTTAAGTGGAACGATGTCGCTTTGCTCCAACTGACAGAGCCAATCCTGAGCGTTGATGAAAAAGGGAGATCCAACGGGTGAAATTTAACCCTAATGTTCCCATATAAAAGCAGAATTATTTTGGCAGTTTATTAGAGCGATTAATTTTCGTTTTCGAAGACTCTCTCTTCTTCGGTAAAACACCATTGTTAAGCCTTTAGGGTTTCTACCGTTTGGGTTGAGTGTTTCCTGTAACTTGAGTGTTGAGTGACTGGTTAGGTCATTTCTGGGTGTATAGTATACACTGTTCTTAGGGATTCGAAGGGTGTAATCTCTAGGGTTTGGTTACGGGTTGAAGAAGGGGTTTTGAGTGACTTGTGTTATTTATTGTGTAATCTGTAAACTTGACAGTATTAGTGCAGCGAGCTCGTGTGATTCTCGAGTTCAACGTGGACGTAGCTTGCTCAATCTTAGAGCAAGTGAACCACGGTAAATCTGTTGGTCTTGTGTTTGATTCTTGATCTTGATTTGTTGCTTTTGTTGGTTGATTCTTTCTTTGAGTAGTTATAACAGTGGTATCAGAACCATCTCTTGGAAGATTAGGGTTTCGTGTTGTGAAATTAGGGTTTCGCGAAATTAGGGTTTCGTGAAATTAGGGTTTCGAAATTAGGGCTTCTGAAATTTGGGGCTTTTTCGTAACTGTGATTCCCTCTAGTCTCCAATAGGATCTAGGGGTCAAATCTTGGTTAAGTTCAAAGGTATATAGGCTGAAAACCGATGATGACCTTAAAAGCGCTTGCGATAATTGGCGAATTCTGGTGTAACAAAGCCACGTACCTTCAAAGATTCTTTGTTGTTTTACTTTCTTTATTTTTCATTATAACTGAGCAAAGGTATATAGGTTGGAAACCGATATGACCTTAAAAGCGCGCGGCAATTGGCGAATTCTGGTGTAACAACGCCACGTACCTTCAAAGATTCCTTGTTGTTTTTCTTTCCTGTATTTTCATTATAGTGTAATGAGTACCACTCGTATGGAGATCTCCCAATATGATGGGAAGATCGATTTTGGGAGTTGGAAGAAAAAGATGAAAGCAACTCTGTCCCAGAACAAGGTTGCCATTGCCTTTGGAAGAGGACTCAGAAATGGCCGGAGGAGGAAGTTGAAAAAGAAAGAGGAGATCAATGAGGAGGCATACAATCGATAATCATGAACTTGTCGAGACGTCCTCGGAAGGTAGATGGAATTGAATCACCGATTGAACTCAGGGGTAAACTCACTACCTTGTATGCTTTGCAATGCACTGACCTAGCTTTTCTAAAGGGGCTCTATTCTCTTATAAAATGGATAGTGCTAAGAGTATAGAGGAAAACTTAGATGATTTTCTGAAAATGACTTTGGTTCTAAAAGGGACAGATCAAGCTTTAGGAGAAACTAGCCTAGCTATGATTCTATTGAATTCCCTGACTGAAGACTACCAAGTAGTCAAGAATGCCTTCTGATGCTGCAGTGCTGTACCAAACCTTGACCTAATAACAGAAGGACTTAGGGCTAGAGAACTAGAACTGAAAACTCAGAAACGGAATGACACTAATCTGTTTGTTAAGAGTAGACCAGAACCTAGTCACACTGGGAAAGGAAATCAGAATAATCAGGGGGTTAGAAATAAGAAAAAATGGAAGGGCAGTAACAAGAATAGAGGTGAATCCAGAAAATGCTTCTTTTGTAATAAAACAGGGCATATTAAAAAGAACTGTTTTGAGTGGATTAAAAAGCAAAAACAAGGGAATACTGAGAATAACCTAGCTACTACTAGAAACCTAGTAGAGGGCTCAAGTCCTTCTTGTGTCAATGAATGACACTGGTGAAGAGTGGGTGCTGGACTCAAGTTCTTTTCACATGAGCCCTAGGAGAGACTGGTTCCAGGACTTTGAAAATGTTGAAAATGAAACTGTGTACATGGGAAACAATAATGCTTGCAGAGTAAAAGGGGTAGGTACTGTGACCCTAAGGGTTAACATAGGAAAAGTGGTAAGATTAACTAGGGTCAGATACATACAAGAACTTAAAAGAAACTTAATATCCCTAGGCACCTTAGATGAATCAAGATGTTGTTACAAAGCAGAACATGGATGCTTGAACATATATAGGGGTAACAACCTGATACTGACAGGAGAGAAAAGAAATGGCCTCTATATCCTTTGTGGAAATTGTCCCCAAAACTGTTTTAACTCTATGGTTACTTCCACTAACTTGTCCAATACAGAAAAGTGGCACCTTAGGTTAGGCCACATGAGTCAAAGGGGCATGGACATTCTGAAGAATAAAGGGCAGTTTGGGAAGGACAAGACTACTTCCCTTGAATTCTGTGAGAATTGTGTTCTAGGGAAACAGCATAGAAATAGCTTCACCAGAGGGACACACCTAGCAACCAGTCCACTAGAATACATCCACTCTGATCTTTGGGGACCTGGAAAAGTAAAGTCTCATGGAGGAAATAATTACTTCATGTCTTTGGTGGATGACTATAGCCGCAAGGTCTGGGTATACTTGTTGAAAACAAAAGATCAGGCACTAGCTAGGTTTAAGGATTGGAAAACCTTAGTAGAAAACCAAATGGGAAAAAGGGTGAAGGTCCTCAAAACAGACAATGGGCTAGAATTCTGCAATCAAGAATTTGACAAGTTTTGTAGTGACCAAGGGGTTTTAAGACATAGAACAGTGACATATACCCCACAACAGAATGGAGTGGCAGAACGAATGAATAGAACCCTCCTTGATAAGGTTAGGTGCCTGTTAATAACCTCCAAACTCCCCACCTCATTCTGGGGAGAAGCTCTTTCAACAGCTGCCTATCTGGTAAATAGAAGCCCATCTACTGCTATCAACTTAAAGAGCCCTGAGGAAATGTGGACAGGAAGAGTCCCAGCCTTAAACCACTTGAGAGTTTTTGGGTGTGCAGCCTATGCACACACCACAGAAGGCAAAATGGAACCAAGGTCTACTAAGTGTATATTCCTGGGGTATCAAGAAGGGACCAAAGGCTATAGACTCTGGGAAAGAAATACTCCAGGGGTCAAAATCATTGTGAGCAGAGATGTCATATTCAATGAGGGAGTTTTTCCTTGTAAGGAAACCAGAACAGGAACTGACCACATGACAAGAAAATATGATCCCTTCACCCAACCTGAAGTTACTCCAATTGAGGTGGAGCTACCTGTCCAAACTCAAACTAGTCAAGAAACTGGAGCTGCTACTGAACATGGAGAAGAAACTGGACAACCTTATCCAGAACATGAGGATGAGATAGAAACAGTAGATGATACTGAGATCCAACCTGAACACTTGCAAGACTACCAACTTGCAAGAGACAGAACCAGAAGACAGGTAAGGGCACCCATGAGATATTCCTATGCTGACCTAATATACACTGCCCTTCTTGCAGGTACTGAAGTACAAAGAAGAGAACCAGAAACCTATGAGGAAGCCATGCAGTCAAAAGAAAGTAACCAATGGAAGGCTGCAATGGAAGCTGAAATGAAATCCTTGGAGGTGAACAGGACCTGGAAGCTTGTACCAAAGCCCAAGGATCAGAAACTTGTACAATGCAAGTGGCTCTTCAAACTAAAGGAAGGTATCACTGATAAAGATCCCCTCAGGTATAAGGCTAGATTGTAGCAAAGGGTTTCACCCAAAGAGAGGGAATTGACTTCAATGAAGTCTTCTCCCCAATAGTTAAGTACAAGACCATAAGGCTTATGCTGTCCATAGTAGCTCATCAGGATCTAGAGCTTGAACAACTAGATGTCACAACTGCTTTCCTCCATGGAGATCTTGAGGAAGAGATCTACATGTGCCAACCTTTAGGTTTCATAGATAACAAGGCCCCCAACCATGTCTGCCTACTGTTGAAATCCTTGTATGGTCTAAAGCAATCCCCTAGACAATGGTATAAGAGGTTTGACACCTTTATAGTAAGTATAGGATTCACTAGGAGTAGATATGACAGTTGTTTCTACTTTGCTTTCCTAGATGAAATGCCTATTTACTTACTGCTGTATGTAGATGACATGTTACTAATAAGTAAGTCAAAGCCTCTGATCTGTGAGTTAAAGAAGAAACTGAATGCTGCATTTGAAATGAAAGACCTAGGGGATGCTAGAAAGATTTTAGGAATGCAAATTGATAAAAACAGGAGTAAGTGTAAACTAAAAATTCACCAGTGCTCATATCTGCATAAGTTAGTAGAAAAGTTTGGAATGTCAGGGTCCAAAACAGTCTCCTTGCCTTTAGCAAACCACTTCACCTTAAGCAAGTCCCAATGCCCTAATAACGATCTTTGAGTCAATCAGAATGGAGACCATTCCCTATGCTAATGTGATTGGATCCTTGATGTATGCTATGATTAGCACTAGGCCTGATCTATCATTTGTGATATCCTTGCTGAGTAGATTTATGTCCAATCCTGGTATGGAACATTGGGAGACCACTGAAGTGGGTACTCAAATATGTTAGTGGGTCGTTGAATGTGGGATGGAATATTATAAAAGGTCGCCTCACTTGAGCTGGATGGTTTTGTAGACTCGATTTTGCAGGTGTGAGGGGACACCGGGAAGTCAACCACCTGCGTATTACTTCACCTTGGGAGGCAATCGCATTAGTGGAAGTCCCATTACTGCCTATAGTTGCTTGTCAACAACCGAGGCTGAATATGTGGTGTGGTGATGTATTCAAAGAGGCAATATGGCTCAAAGGGATACTAAGTGAGGCAAAACTGATTGAACTGAAACCAACCATATTTTCAGACAGTCAAAGTGCAATACACCTGAGCAAGAATCCAGTATACCATGAGCGAACCAAACACATTGATGTTCGCTATCACTTTGTTAGAGATCGATCACTAGAGGGGAGATAATACTAAATAAGGTTCCCAGCATAACCCAAGAGACATGGAGGGTACGAAGATTGTTACTATTGCAAAGTTCAAGCATTGCTTGAACTTCTCCATTCGATAAGCAATGCTGTAACAAGAGCGATGAAGGACTCACTGAAGGCAAGCTGCACTAAGCACAGGGGCTATTGTTCAACCCATCAAGGTGGAGATTGTTGGATGATGGCTTGAAACACTACCGTATTGACACTTAAGTGGAGCAGCGTCGCTTTGCTCCAAGCAGCAGAACCAATCAGGCGTTGATGAAAAAGGGAGATCCAACGGGTGAAATTTAACCCTAATGTTCCCATATAAAAGCAGAATTATTTTGGCAGTTTATTAGAGCGATTAATTTTCGTTTTCGAAGACTCTCTCTTCTTCGGTAAAACACCATTGTTAAGCCTTTAGGGTTTCTACCGTTTGGGTTGAGTGTTTCCTGTAACTTGAGTGTTGGAGTGGTTAGGTCATTTCGGGTGTATAGTATACACCTGTTCTTAGGGATTCGAAGGGTGTAATCTCTAGGGTTTGGTTACGGGTTGAAGAAGGGGTTTTGAGTGACTTGTGTTGCTTATTGTGTAATACAAACTTGACAATATTAGTGCTGAGCTCGTGTGATTCTCGAGTTCAACGTGGACGTAGCTTGCTCAATCTTAGAGCAAGTGAACCACGGTAAATTTGTTGGTCTTGTGTTTGATTCTTGATCTTGATTTGTTGCTTTTGTTGGTTGATTCTTTCTTTGAGTAGTTATAACATGTTTCTTGAGGGATCTGCGGTCATCTTCCACTGCTGCTTTCTCCCACTCTTCATCTGTGTTTGTTGTGGGGTGTGAAGCATAACGGGGATTGTTGTTAGGGGCATGAACCCCTGCGCGGCTTTAACTGCTCAAAAAGAGAATGCACCACAACTCGGAGGGGCGGGGTCGTTCGCGCCACATGCATAGATGCATCTATTGTCAGTTTTCCGACATCCATCAGCCCGCATATCTTCCTTCTTTCAGCCTTTGTCAAGCCTAGGTGCTCCTGTGATATATTAATAAACCAGTACTTCATTATTAGCAATGTTTTTTGTTTGTTACATTCTCGTTCACAAGAGTAAAAGGTCATAAGAAATTAACTGAAAGATATATTCTCTTCTGTTTAGAATCACGTCTATATGAGTTGTAACAAAAACAATTGACATTCACAAAATAAGTGCTCAGGTACAAAAGCTTTACCTTCAAGTACTCATCAATGGCTTTGTACGGGCGTCCATTAATTTTGTTTAAACATTTTTTTTTAATTTAAAGTTTGAACGGGCGTCCATTAAATGTGGACGCATGTCCATAGTAAATGGACTCCCATCTATATAATATAGACGGGAGTCCATCGTTCCTTTCGCATGGACGAGCGTCCACATATAATGAACTCCCGTCCAATAATAGTGAACGGTCATCTATAGTTGATGTAAAATATTTGTTAATGGAATATGTAACTGGTCTGAATCATGTGACACGTAATTCGGTGTACAATCCCAATGTCCGTAGCATTATTGAAAGATTAAACAGTTTAACTCATTTCAACCAAACACATTTTTATAAGTTTCTTATACCTCTTAATTTAAAAGATGAAAATCATATTAAATACTACATAAAATAAAATAAGAAATTACATTTCTTAGTTAAACTCATTTAGTGGAAATTAATTAGATCCACATATGGGTGAGTAAAATCATTATGATCGATTTCAATGGTGAAGACTATTGAGACTGAAAATGGGAGATGAAGAGGCCATATATGTCACCGTCCAACACTTCCATACAATCACAAACACTATGAATGTAATACATCATCCATTAATGAATATTTATCTTTCTCGTCTCGAATCAACCATTAGATTATGATCTAATCCATCCTAATTGGACCGTCAAGTACTATGTAGATGCCTGACTTTTTTAATATTCAGGTTTCGATTTCTTACCAGCAAAAAAAAATGAGCTCCGATTAAACACGATACAACAATTTTGTGATTGAAAGTGGAGTTAATCAGTTAACTACTATTAACCAAAGTTTAGATTTAGATTTTGGCAATGTTTTTATACCTAGACCCAATCAAGGGGCTGGTCCCCAAATCAGTATGACGTGATAAAATTTTAAAACTCTAATAACTAAGAATTTCTAATAATTGATAAATTTCATGTTGACATCATCAGTTTGACTTCATGCTGACATTATTGGTTCTCTTACCCAACAGTTGAACAGGCATTCGATACTGTTCTATCAATTTAAAGTCGGGTAAATTCATCTATAGCTAAAATGGGTTTTAACCATTCAATGGACCAGATTAGGGACTGGTTCTTTGGCGGACCAACTAAACCGGTCAGTCCGGTTTGAGATTAAAAACTATAGATTTTAAGTCAACTTTAGATATACAGTGGAACCTCTCTATAGTCATAATATTATAACTAACTAAATTTATTACTATGAGGAGGTTATAACTTAATAGAGGTGTAGTTACAAGAATTATAGTTTTTATTTAAAAATTATTGTTTTGATTTCTTATTTTATAATTTATATTTTAATAGTATAAATGAATTGAGTGATTAAATTCGACAATTTTACTACACTAATCAAATGGACTTAAATATCTTCTTCAATCATCCAAATGACCAACAAGTCATACATGCTTTAACTGAAAAATAAATAATTACTGTAATTAGACAAGAAGATGAAGGAGATAATCCTGCGGATGGTAGTACAAAAATAAAAAAAGTTTCGTGCCAAAAAGCTCTAAATATGTTTGAGAAACTAGAAATATTTTGGCTTCAATAAGAAGGTGTCCAAGCTGATGACTTATTATATACCCACAAGATAAAAGATGTGATAACAACTCTAAAACATAAATCATTGTTTCAAACAACTTTAGATAAATATTTTATTTCATCGTAAACCTTCAATGTAACATAGCATATATTTCTTGCAATATACATATAATTATTACTATGTAGAGACAAGTTCTTTAAAACGAGACCTATAAAAATTATAACTTATTACAATATTAAATTTATTCTTATTTATAACTAACCCAAGATGGGACTAAATTTTTTTATGACTACCTAGATGTTATTCCTATATGGAGGTTCTACTGTGTATGGAAAAACATTGTGACAGACAGCATTTATGAAGAGTTAATTGTACAATTAATTCTATTCAGAACAACGAGATTCTTTAAATTAAATTCACAACAATAATAGCAGGTGCGTTTGTTTTAGTATTTTGGATAGTATTTTTGAAAAAGTAAGAGTTGGGTGGTAATAACTAGGTAGGATTTGAAAATTAACAAAAACACCCCCTATGTTTGTTAATTTACTAAACACCATGTAATAAAAATATTCAAATTTACAAAAACACTCCTACTCACCCATTAAATACCGGCAACCGACCACCACCGCTAGAGGGTGGTCGGAGTCATCATATCGTCGCATGACCAACTAGATCTAGCTAGTCATGCTCCGAGATGGCATTTTTTAGTCAGATCCACAAGCTAGATCTATGACTAGATCTGGCCATTGACGGCTAGATCTAGCCACGTTTGGTCATCAACGATGGCCAAAGATATGGCCATCGTTGACAACTAGATACGGCCAAAGATCTGGCAGGAAAATGCTATATTAATGCACTACCGACCAGATCCAACTGGTAGTGTGCCATTATACTAGATTCCAGCCACCTTTCGACGGTGGTGGCCGGAATCTAGCAAATGTGGGTAGATGGAGGTGTTTTTGTCAATTTCTAATTTTTTTTTTTAATTTTTTTTATGTTTAGTTAAATTAACAAACCTAGGGATTTATAAGTAGTTGAATAAAATAGAATAGAATTTTCATAATAGAGAAACAAATGTATATTTTCATAATTATAGGAATAAGATAGTGTAAAAATATTAAAACAAATGGAGTCAACAATATCATGATATGTAGAATGTTTTTAAGATTCTTCCACTAAATTAATTTCATAACAAGATTAATGGCCCACTAAATAATTCAGTCTAAGATAAAATACTACCATTTAGAATAAATTACAAAAATTTTACAAAATTAACGTAAAATGACTACTCTATCTTATGTCGCCATTACTCAAGGCCTTATGACTCGAGGCCAGATCAAGCCTCGCGACATCATTAGAGGCTACATGACTTCTCCAAGATGATATACATTAGCATATTCTTGGAAACCAATTCATCTCCTCTTCAATTCTCACGCCTACCATGTCAACAAGCTCTAGTTTTCAGTCTTCACATTAACCATGGAGTAACGTACTCCATGTTGCAGGGACATTAATTTATATATGTGGAAACTTGTAATACCGATTCAATAAATCTAAGAGATTTCACATTGATGTGAATCAATGTGATGTGACAACTACACACACACGCGCATATATATATATAGAGACTCATGGAATTTGTTTAGGGTTTTTGACACATTTTTTCTTACTTAATTTTATCCATTTGTTTATGAACCTTACACAAATACATCTTTAATCCAAACTACATATATCTATTTAGATTTAAACACTCAAATTTTATAAGCTAATTCAAGCTCAAATTTAGATGTAAAAATTGAAATTTTATAAGCTAACTCAAGCTTATGATCCGCAATTTTCAGTGGGGTCGCCAGCCCCCACTCGCCCCCTTCTTGGGTTAATTAATCGACCCAATAACTTTTGGACAGTAAGAAAACAGTACCGGATCATAAGTAGACCATGAAACTTGTATTGCAACTAGAGGTGGAAATAATGGGCCGGGTTAGGCGGGCTAACCCTAACCCGGCCCGTAAAAAAGAGGGCTCAAACCGGCCCGCCTTAATGGCGGGCGGGCGGGTTGAGTCCAACCCGCCAGCAACCCTCGGGCGGGCCGGGTTACACAAGGGTAACCCGGCGGCCCACCCGCCAGGTTGCTAATTTGTCCTCTTTGCAAGAGGCCCACTAACTGGCGGAGTTCTTTGGCGAGGTTAGGCT
This sequence comes from Pistacia atlantica, assembly GCA_026229545.1. Classification (NCBI taxonomy): domain Eukaryota; kingdom Viridiplantae; phylum Streptophyta; class Magnoliopsida; order Sapindales; family Anacardiaceae; genus Pistacia; species Pistacia atlantica. The sequence continues at coordinate 5,647,389 of CM047901.1, forward strand.
ATTGCCAGGCTCGCGGGTTGGCATTATTGCCAGCGAACCTTGAACCCGCCGAAGGTTGGCCGAAAAAAAAAAATATATAAATATTTTTTATTTTTTTCAATTACACTTTACCCTTGAAATCTAGCCGTTTTATAGCCGTTGGAGGGGTCTTTTTCGTCATTTTCTTTCCCTATTTTTTTCTATAAATTGGACCTAAACTCTCATATTTTTCTCACAACTCAAATTCTCTCATTTTCTCATATTCTCTATTCTCTCAACTCTCAAGTCTCAATTATTCATTTATTCTCTTAATATTTTTGTTATCAATTTGCTCTTATTTTAATTTTTATTAGGTTTTGCAATTTTCCATTCATATTTCCAATTTCCATATTCCAAATCTCTTTCTTTAATTTTTATTTCTTCTACATCATTTTTTTTTTCAACTACAAGTCTACAATGGATAGATATTTCTCTCCCATCAATTTCAATGAGGAAGAAAACTATTATCCTAGTCCTAGTCCCGCTGATTTTACTATGAATGCAGGAGATTCAAATAGTCCCGCTGTCCCAATCCAATCGATACACCTCAAAATATGGCGTCGATTCCAACAGCGCCCGGTGGTTCTAGAAGTCGTCCTCGTAATCGTCGTCCTCGTCCAACTTCATCTCAAGCTGAGGCGGGATCATCAACTGCCGTCGAAAGCGAAAACAGACACACATCAGACGTTTGGGCGCATTTCGACAAGTTTTACGAGACAAAAAATGACGTTCAAGTCAAGAAAGCAAGATGCAAATATTGTGCAAATGTTTATAAAGCTGATTCAGGTAATGGTACTAGTACTTTAAAAAGGCATGCTAATAAACATATTAATCAACATGGAAATAGAAAGCAATCAAACTCAAATAACTAATATGGGTACTACTTGGCGTTATAATTGATGTATATAGGGAGCAGTTAGCTTTATATATTCTTTGCATCGATCAACCTATTAATATGGCGGAAGATAAATATTTTGAAAGATTTGTTCAAAATTCATTTTTTCCAGGATTTAAAAGTTATTCTAAAACTGCAACTAGAAATGATTTAATAAAATTGTTTAAAAAAATGAAATTAGAATTAAAAAATAAATTTCATACTTGTCATATTAGTGTGGCTTTAACTGCTGATATTTGGAGTGGTAGAGCTAAACAAGATTATATTTGTGTGACTAGTCATTATTTTGATAATGAATTTAAATTAAATAAATCTTTATTAGGATTTAGATTAATGGATGTGGATCATAGTGGTTTAGAAATCTATAATAAAATTATTGAAGTTTTAGAAGATTATGATATTATTGATAAAGTGATAAGTTTAACTTTAGATAATGCAAGTTCTAATAGTAAAGCTATAGAATTTTTTCAAAATAATTATCTTTTATATAATAATTTGAAGTTTTTTCCTCAACGTTGTGCATGTCATGTTATTAATTTAATTGTGAAAAGTGGTATGAAAACAATTAAAAAAAATATTGATAGAATTAGGGAATCTTTAGCTTGGATTACTAGTAGTAATAAAAGAAATGCTGAATTTCAAGAAGCTTGTATAAAATCAAATATGTCTCCTAGAACTTTTGCATTAGATATGCTGTTAGATGGAATAGTACTTATTTAATGCTTGATTCATGTTTACCTTATGCTAATATAATTAGTTATTTTGTAGCAAATAATAGAGGTCCTCATCATTTGGTAGAAAATGATTGGAAGATAAGCTAAAGTATTTCATTCTTTTCTCAAATGTTTTTACCAAGCCACTTTACAACTTTCGGTGTGTATTACCCTACTAGTCCATTGGTAATACATGCAATTATAAAAATTTCCGAGTTATTTACAAAAAAACAAAGATGATGAAATTTTACATGCACCAATAAAGGCAATGGAAAATTTTTTTTGAAATATTGGAGACTGTTCCTTTTCTTTATTGTTTAGGTGCTATATTTGATCCTAGAATTAAATTAGCACGTTTAGAAAAATGGTCTTGACAATTTAAGTGAAAATTTACAAAAGCGAATCATATATCAATCAAATAGGAGAGGTAAAAAATAGTCTTTTCAAGTATATTTCCAATATGAAAACAGGTATGGGAACCCATGATCGCGAGGCGAAATATCCGGAGAGAAGCATGCTGAAGAAACAAATGAAGACTTATTCTCTTGGAATGCTTGAATAGGCCGAAGAGGACCCGAGTCCGAAGCACGCCATGACCTCCTCTTCGACGCACCACCACCAACAACAACAACAACTAATATCTTGTCCTCCATGGAGTCGTAGAGTAATGAATTTCAACAATATTTGGCAACCCCGAAATGTTTTCAACAGGTCACTTTGATCTCTTAGAGTATTGGAGAGCAGAAAATGTATTTTTCCGGTATTATCAAGACTTGCCTTGGATGTTTTCGCTGTTCTGTCTCAACCGTCTCATCCGAACAAACATTTAGTGCAAGTGGAAGGATTTTAAATGAAAGGAGGACTAAACTTGCTCCAAAAATGATTGAAGTCCTCACATGTCTTCGAGATTGGGAGCGATCGCGCCATCAAGATCAATACGAGGTTATCGACAATGCTTTAGTAGAATCATTTCAATTTTGTAATATAGATGATACGAGATGAGGGAGGTCCTAGTGAACCACCCCCTAATTTAGTTGTTTTGTAAAATGTAATTTGTAAATTAATTGTCAATTATTGCACTCTTTTTTTCTTTACCAAGTTTTTTCTCCCATTGGGTTTTTTCTTGGTGAGGTTTTTAACGAGGCAATAATTGTTGTAATTTCTTATTTTATTTTTTGATAAATGAATAAGTCTAATTTTTCTTATATTACAATTTTATTGTATTAAAATTGAATTAATATTTGAAATGTTAACAAAAAAAAATTGAATTGAATTGAATTATTGATATTTGAAAAGTTAACTAAAAAACAATTATATTCATAATTATTTATTTGAAAAGATAAATTAAAAAAACAAAAAACAAAAAAAACACAAAAAAAAATCGGGCTAACTTCGGCCGGACCGTGCCTAACTCGGCGGGTTAGGGCTAGCGGGCAGGGCCTGGGCCACCACTTTCCCAATTGGAAGGTTGGCGGGCCTAACCCAGCCCGCCCGCCTTTGTTGGAGGGCGGGAAGGCGGGCTCAGCCCGTCCCGCAAAACATGTAACCCGCCGCGGGCCGGGTCGGGCCGGTTACTTTTCCACCCTTAATTGCAACCCACAACTTATCACTTTGTTTGATATTCAACTTGAAAGTTTTTTGTAGGACGAATTACCACTTTATTAGGGATTTTATTACAGAACAATGTTGTATCAATACATCAACCTGAACTTTGTAAACTCATGATGTAAAATTTATAATATGTATTCGTACAGCTTTGTATTATAGCCAAAACCTTTTATTAGAATATCTGTCTAATTAATACATATTTAAGGTTTCGTGATTGAATAACATATGGATAAAGTGATAATCTCACCCTCTTCAAACGGATATGACAACCTTAAATTAGCCTTTCTTCGCAAAAAACGTGTACAAACTTCCACTAACCTCACAAAAAACAAAACCAGCTGTTTCTATGATCCAAAACTACTACTCTTCTTCTCTTGCAAATGGGCGCCATGAACGACAAATTCAGAAGAACCCTAATATTTTCTCTTCTCTGGTTCATCATTCTTTCTCATCAAAATCGCTTCGTCGCCGGCGATGGACAAGGAGGAGCGAGAGACACTTCTACAATACAAGAAGAGAAACTGTCTCTTGCAAAGACGCTAACAGATTCAATCTCTAATTTGAGAAAATACCACGAGAATTCTTGGGGAAAAGCTAAAGCTATTATTCATGCCATGCAAATACAGTTTTTTCCTCCAAATGTAGAGTAAGATTAAAATTTTGCATGTACATTTCACTCTTTCCTCAATATATCTATATATGTTTGTATGATTTATGAATTTTTTATTTTTTTAAACTTATAATATAAACCGAAATCTCTTGAGACTTTGATGTGGTATAATAATTTGAAGTTTTTTCCTCAACGTTGTGCATGTCATGTTATTAATTTAATTGTGAAAAGTGGTATGAAAACAATTAAAAAAAATATTGATAGAATTAGGGAATCTTTAGCTTGGATTACTAGTAGTAATAAAAGAAATGCTGAATTTCAAGAAGCTTGTATAAAATCAAATATGTCTCCTAGAACTTTTGCATTAGATATGCCTGTTAGATGGAATAGTACTTATTTAATGCTTGATTCATGTTTACCTTATGCTAATATAATTAGTTATTTTGTAGCAAATAATAGAGGTCCTCATCATTTGGTAGAAAATGATTGGAAGATAGCTAAAGTATTTCATTCTTTTCTCAAATGTTTTTACCAAGCCACTTTACAACTTTCTGGTGTGTATTACCCTACTAGTCCATTGGTAATACATGCAATTATAAAAAATTTCCGAGTTATTTACAAAAAACAAAGATGATGAAATTTTACATGCACCAATAAAGGCAATGGAAAATTTTTTTTGAAATATTGGAGACCTGTTCCTTTTCTTTATTGTTTAGGTGCTATATTTGATCCTAGAATTAAATTAGCACGTTTAGAAAAATGGTCTTGACAATTTAAGTGAAAATTTACAAAACGAATCATATATCAATCAAATAGGAGAGGTAAAAAATAGTCTTTTCGAAGTATATTTCCAATATGAAAACAGGTATGGGAACCCGCAGTCGCAAAGAGGCGAAATATCCAGAGAAGCTGTAGCAGAAGAAACAAATGAAGACTTATTCTCTTGGAATGCTTGAATAGGCGAAGAGGACCCAGTCCGAAGCACAGCCGCAGCCTCCTCTTCAGACGCACCACCACCAACAACAACAACAACTAATATGCTGTCCTCCATGGAGTCGTAGAGTAATGAATTTCAACAATATTTGGCAACCCCCGAAATGTTTTCAACAGGTCACTTTGATCTCTTAGAGTATTGGAGAGCCAGAAAATGTATTTTTCCGGTATTATCAAGACTTGCCTTGGATGTTTTCGCTGTTCCTGTCTCAACCGTCTCATCCGAACAAACATTTAGTGCAAGTGGAAGGATTTTAAATGAAAGGAGGACTAAACTTGCTCCAAAAATGATTGAAGTCCTCACATGTCTTCGAGATTGGGAACGATCGCGCCATCAAGATCAATACGAGGTTATCGACAATGCTTTAGTAGAATCATTTCAATTTTGTAATATAGATGATACAGATGAGGGAGGTCCTAGTGAACCACCCCTAATTTAGTTGTTTTGTAAAATGTAATTTGTAAATTAACTGTCAATTATTGCACTCTTTTTTCTTTACCAAGTTTTTCTCCCATTGGGTTTTTCTTGGTGAGGTTTTTAACGAGGCAATAATTGTTGTAATTTCTTATTTTATTTTTTGATAAATGAATAAGTCTAATTTTTCTTATATTACAATTTTATTGTATTAAAATTGAATTAATATTTGAAATGTTAACAAAAAAAAAAAATTGAATTGAATTGAATTATTGATATTTGAAAAGTTAACTAAAAACAATTATATTCATAATTATTTATTTGAAAAGATAAATTAAAAAAACAAAAACAAAAAAAACACAAAAAAAAAAAAATCGGGCTAACCCGGCCCGGACCGTGCCTAACTCGGCGGGTTAGGGCTAGCGGGCGGGCTGGGCCGGCCACTTTCCCTTAATTGGCGGGCCTAACCCGGCCCGCCTTTGTTGGCGGGCGGGTTGAGCCCAGCCCGCCAAAACATGTAACCCGCCGTGGGCCGGGTCGGGCCGGTTACTTTTCCACCCTTAATTGCAACCCACAACTTATGCTGTTTGATATTCAACTTGAAAGTTTTTTGTAGGACGAATTACCACTTTATTAGGGATTTTATTACAGAACAATGTTGTATCAATACATCAACCTGAACTTTGTAAACTCATGATGTAAAATTTATAATATGTATTCGTACAGCTTTGTATTATAGCCAAAACCTTTTATTAGAATATCTGTCTAATTAATACATATTTAAGGTTTCGTGATTGAATAACATATGGATAAAGTGATAATCTCACCCTCTTCAAACGGATATGACAACCTTAAATTAGCCTTTCTTCGCAAAAACGTGTACAAACTTCCACTAACCTCACAAAAACAAAACCAGCTGTTTCTATGATCCAAAACTACTACTCTTCTTCTCTTGCAAATGGGCGCCATGAACGACAAATTCAGAAGAACCCTAATATTTTCTCTTCTCTGGTTCATCATTCTTTCTCATCAAAATCGCTTCGTCGCCGGCGATGGACAAGGAGGAGCGAGAGACACTTCTACAATACAAGAAGAGAAACTGTCTCTTGCAAAGACGCTAACAGATTCAATCTCTAATTTGAGAAAATACCACGAGAATTCTTGGGGAAAAGCTAAAGCTATTATTCATGCCATGCAAATACAGTTTTTTCCTCCAAATGTAGAGTAAGATTAAAATTTTGCATGTACATTTCACTCTTTCCTCAATATATCTATATATGTTTGTATGATTTATGAATTTTTTATTTTTTTTAAACTTATAATATAAACCGAAATCTCTTCAGACTTTGATGTGGTATAATAATTTGAAGTTTTTTCCTCAACGTTGTGCATGTCATGTTATTAATTTAATTGTGAAAAGTGGTATGAAAACAATTAAAAAAAATATTGATAGAATTAGGGAATCTTTAGCTTGGATTACTAGTAGTAATAAAAGAAATGCTGAATTTCAAGAAGCTTGTATAAAATCAAATATGTCTCCTAGAACTTTTGCATTAGATATGCCTGTTAGATGGAATAGTACTTATTTAATGCTTGATTCATGTTTACCTTATGCTAATATAATTAGTTATTTTGTAGCAAATAATAGAGGTCCTCATCATTTGGTAGAAAATGATTGGAAGATAGCTAAAGTATTTCATTCTTTTCTCAAATGTTTTTACCAAGCCACTTTACAACTTTCTGGTGTGTATTACCCTACTAGTCCATTGGTAATACATGCAATTATAAAAATTTCCGAGTTATTTACAAAAAACAAAGATGATGAAATTTTACATGCACCAATAAAGGCAATGGAAAATTTTTTTTGAAATATTGGAGACCCGTTCCTTTTCTTTATTGTTTAGGTGCTATATTTGATCCTAGAATTAAATTAGCACGTTTAGAAAAATGGTCTTGACAATTTAAGTGAAAATTTACAAAACGAATCATATATCAATCAAATAGGAGAGGTAAAAAATAGTCTTTTCGAAGTATATTTCCAATATGAAAACAGGTATGGGAACCCGCAGTCGCAAAGAGGCGAAATATCCAGAGAAGCTGTAGCAGAAGAAACAAATGAAGACTTATTCTCTTGGAATGCACTGAATAGGCCGAAGAGGACCCGAGTCCGAAGCACAGCCTCCTCTTCAGACGCACCACCACCAACAACAACAACAACTAATATCTTTGTCCTCCATGGAGTCGTAGAGTAATGAACTTCAACAATATTTGGCAACCCCGAAATGTTTTCAACAGGTCACTTTGATCTCTTAGAGTATTGGAGAGCCAGAAAATGTATTTTTCCGGTATTATCAAGACTTGCCTTGGATGTTTTCGCTGTTCCTGTCTCAACCGTCTCACCCGAACAAACATTTAGTGCAAGTGGAAGGATTTTAAATGAAAGGAGGACTAAACTTGCTCCAAAAATGATTGAAGTCCTCACATGTCTTCGAGATTGGGAACGATCGCGCCATCAAGATCAATACGAGGTTATCGACAATGCTTTAGTAGAATCATTTCAATTTTGTAATATAGATGATACAGATGAGGGAGGTCCTAGTGAACCACCCCTAATTTAGTTGTTTTGTAAAATGTAATTTGTAAATTAATTGTCAATTATTGCACTCTTTTTTCTTTACCAAGTTTTTCTCCCATTGGGTTTTTCTTGGTGAGGTTTTTAACGAGGCAATAATTGTTGTAATTTCTTATTTTATTTTTTGATAAATGAATAAGTCTAATTTTTCTTATATTACAATTTTATTGTATTAAAATTGAATTAATATTTGAAATGTTAACAAAAAAAAATTGAATTGAATTGAATTATTGATATTTGAAAAGTTAACTAAAAAACAATTATATTCATAATTATTTATTTGAAAAGATAAATTAAAAAAACAAAAACAAAAAAAACACAAAAAAAAAAAATCGGGCTAACCCGGCCCGGACCGTGCCTAACCCGGCGGGTTAGGGCTGGCGGGAGGCGGGATAGGGATGGGCCACTTTCCCTTAATTGGCGGGAGGGCCTAACCCGGCCCGCCTTTGTTGTTGAGGGCGGGAGGGTTGAGCCCAGACCCACCAAAACATGTAACCCGCCGCGGGCCGGGTCGGGCCGGTTACTTTTCCACCCTTAATTGCAACCCACAACTTATGCTGTTTGATATTCAACTTGAAAGTTTTTTGTAGGACGAATTACCACTTTATTAGGGATTTTATTACAGAACAATGTTGTATCAATACATCAACCTGAACTTTGTAAACTCATGATGTAAAATTTATAATATGTATTCGTACAGCTTTGTATTATAGCCAAAACCTTTTATTAGAATATCTGTCTAATTAATACATATTTAAGGTTTCGTGATTGAATAACATATGGATAAAGTGATAATCTCACCCTCTTCAAACGGATATGACAACCTTAAATTAGCCTTTCTTCGCAAAAACGTGTACAAACTTCCACTAACCTCACAAAAACAAAACCAGCTGTTTCTATGATCCAAAACTACTACTCTTCTTCTCTTGCAAATGGGCGCCATGAACGACAAATTCAGAAGAACCCTAATATTTTCTCTTCTCTGGTTCATCATTCTTTCTCATCAAAATCGCTTCGTCGCCGGCGATGGACAAGGAGGAGCGAGAGACACTTCTACAATACAAGAAGAGAAACTGTCTCTTGCAAAGACGCTAACAGATTCAATCTCTAATTTGAGAAAATACCACGAGAATTCTTGGGGAAAAGCTAAAGCTATTATTCATGCCATGCAAATACAGTTTTTTCCTCCAAATGTAGAGTAAGATTAAAATTTTGCATGTACATTTCACTCTTTCCTCAATATATCTATATATGTTTGTATGATTTATGAATTTTTTATTTTTTTTAAACTTATAATATAAACCGAAACCTCTTCAGACTTTGATGTGAGTTCGATTTGATTCTAAAATCTCTTGTACAATTTCACAAAATCCAACCAAATGACCAAATAATAAACCAAATCTTCTCAAATAATGTTCTGATCAGTTGGATTTATTGCAAGACCTTTTATAAAATTTTAGAAAATCTGACCAATCGGATTAGTTAGTAATATTTCTTGAGGCTAGCATCAAATTATATCTGTTTTTTTTTTTCTTGTGGGCACTTTTTATGAGGAAAATGAATACCAAACCCTAGTTGGATTTGATTTACTATTTCAAGAATTCAACGAACTGAACTAGCCAGTAATTATGAATCCTAATTAATATTTGTGAGGCTATTAATGATAACTTTTGTGTGGGGCAGTTTCAGAGGGGGCAATAAAGCAAATGCTGATGCTGGAGCTGGAGAGAAAGTGAAAGAAGCAGCTAAGAAGAGTACAAGAAAAAGCAAAATGGCAGTGGAAGAATCTGCAAAATCTGCTGCAGAAGCAGTGCACAAGACTGCTGAGAAGGTGAAAGTGAAGCTTCATGATGAGATGTAATTTATATGGGCCACTCCTGATGGCATGTTTTGAATAAACCACTGGTATTTTTGGCTAAATGGTTGAAGTTTAGGTCAATCAAAACCTTAAACTGTTTATTCAAAAAAATTATTATTATTATTATTATTTTTTTAAACCTTTTGCACTGTTATGTTTAATTGACAAAACAACTATTTGAGGGTGTTGGTGTTAGTTTCGAAGAATTGAAGAGGGAAAACTTTTTGTACCAAACCTCAAGGGGACAATGTACTTAACTCTAATTTATATTAATGAGTTGATTCTGGTAATTAACTTTATTATCAAGTAGAGCATTAGGTGTAACTAAATTTTCTCATTTGCATTATGTTTTTTTTTTTTTTTTTTTTTTTGGCTTGATAAACCTTCTTAATGTTCAAATGATAAGAAATAAATATTTTTTATATATAATTAATAGTTAATTACATACTTAACTTCATTTGAATATGGTAAGAACAACCCGGGATGGATTTAGGGTCAGCAGGGGCCATGGCCCCCCAAAATTTTATTAATTTTTTCTAAAGTTTTATGACAACTTACCCTTAAAATTGCAATTCTCCTGTATCCCCCCAGTTTTCTGGTTTTAACAAATGGCCCCTCTTCCCAATCCATCTAAAAATCCATCAATGTTAAAAAGCTATGATCACTGGTAATTCTGGTCAATCTTTAGTACAGACGTCTTAAAATTTTTAATATACAGATCAAACGTCAACGAACTTCAAACAAAATGCAAAAATCATAACAAAACCAATGTCCAACTATTAGTTGCTACCTTTTGGTCCATATTTCAAAAACTTACAAAGACATTTGCACCTGAGAATTTTCAAAAACTAAAGTGAAATTCCAAAAATTGAAGAGTACCAACCTCCCAAAATCTCGTAGCTGTATGAACACACAAAGTTCATATTTTGGCTAACAATCAATTTCTTGCAATCTTCAAAAACAAAATAGAATAATATAAAACATATCCATAGATTATTAAATTTTCACAATTTATCATGACATTGTCTGATCGATATTATTGCATTTTCCTCAAACCAATGGCAGTAATTTCACAATAAATGAAAGAAATTAAAAAGAATCAACTGTAATTTCCAATGACAAATGATATCATTTTATACATTATACATAGGCTGTAGAGATATAAAAGAATTGACGAACCAGGTTTTTACAAGCAAAACAAGAAGGCAAAAAAGAATCATACAGCAAAAATATGAAGTACCTCCTGGTAAATCTCACTCTTTGTAGGCAAAACAATTAGACATTTATATCCATGCGCTTTGATCGGGCAGTGCTGTTGATTTCCGGGGAACCATAAATCTCACTCTTTTTAGGCCAAAACGATTAGACATTTATATCCGTGCGCTTTGATCGGCCAGTGCTGCTGATTTCCGGGGAACCACTCAGAGAAAATCTTGGAAGGCTATAATTCTCAGGCACGGAAACTGGCTGCTGAGGATAAAGCGTCGGAGGTGGCATGAGATTGCGCTGCGCTGGAAGAGGAGGAAGCATGTTGTACTTGTACGGGTCACTGCTAAAACTGGATAAGAACCCAGAAAGATAAGGAACCATAAATTCAGAATGCTGTACGCAAAAAAATATTGAAAGGAAATTGTTATAATATGTGGGTACCTTTTCCTGTTGTATGACTTTTCCTCGTCGCTGAAATTTTCATCTAATCTTTGAACAGATCTATGAACGGGGGAAACAGACCACAGATTTGATGCTGGTAAGTCATCTGAAAAATATCTTCTCCTGATCAACTGAAACAAAACCAGGGATTCTCAGAAAGGTTCCCACAATGTCTAACACATAGACACTAAGCAAAAGAAAGACAATAATACAGACCATGCGAAAAAATTTCAAAAAAGCTTCCTTGTCATATCTCGATCCTTTAGCAGCCTGTATATGGCAACAAATAAAACATTATATAGGTTCACATCCAATATATAAACACCAGAACTTATATGAGCTATAACAATTTGACCAATTAAGCAAATCAGATTTTATTTCACCAGTTCCGTAAATAAAAAGAGAGCATGCTGAAATCCATAGAAATGGAATCACCAACAGAAAGATGGCCACCATTAGGTAAATAAACAGTATTGTGCAATGAAATAACCTCAAAAAATGTAATTCAATGTAGAAAATTAATCTTGAGGAGACACCCTCAGAAACAGAACAAAAATGATTTCAAGAATTTGCATGCTAATATCCTTCTTCGTCAAAAGTAAGAAAGAAAAAGAGAAGATCTAAGCTGAGACCATCATACCATATCATCCATACATCTATCCACTAAAATACCATCAGAAATGCATTCAATTTAAAACCATCAATCAGGGTAGTGATACGTAGCCAAAACATACGTAGTGAGATTTTACTGGTAAGCATGTGGATGATGTGGTATAATTGTCCCACTTAAAACTCTCCACAGGAAAATGGTCATTATCAGATGCAATAGGAAGAACTAGATTAACATAAGACAATTGATACTCCTTCCACAGTGGAGGTCTGGGGTTGGTATTATATTGGGATCAGTAAGGCATGGAATTATATGCCGTCTAGCAGAAAATTTATGATACATAAAGCCCCCACCGTCTCCCCTTCTTCTCTCTCCAAAGAACCTGCAGTCAACAGAACATGCCCAATCCTAAAAAGTAAACAGGGAGGCAACACACAGACAACCGAACACAGAATAGTGATAGAAGAGGATGAGATGGAGGGGTGAATACAGCAAGCAAATTCCATCAACTAAGAGATTCTTCACAAATGAGCCTGATAATTCCTGATATAAAAAGTAATTGGCATTTCTGGTACTACTGAGTTGCAATTTGCCAGTCAAAAGTGTACCCAAAATGGTCAAGCATGCAAAAGATGTAATTGGTACTGCTCCTGAAAGATCCATCTTAACAGAAACACATAGCCAAGCTGACTCGTCTACGATTCTATTAAAGACAATTCAAGCCAATGCAACCCAAACATGCATTGTACCTATGCTTCGTAATTAAAAGTCTATATTGTTCAGATGCCATCTACAGCAACCAAACTATACTGCAATATGACTAACTATACACAGACTAAATTCATGAGGCACGCAAACACACTCAAAGTTTCTGGAATGACAATACCAATAACCAAGAGGAGACAAACATATTTCTTATACTCGCCAACAGCAAAGCAAGTGCATGCTTACCGCAATAAGGCTTCCACTGCCAGGGAAACTTTCGGTTAGAGGAAGTTCCTCACTAGATGGGAGCAAACCCTGCTTCTCAACCCAATGACGAGCTAAATCAACAAGATTGCCACTGCTTCCTCCCGTACCCTCTTTTGCGGCTACATCTGCTTTGTTACCAATAACAATATATGGCACAGGAAGACCACCAGGACCTCCAGAACCTAGAGGAGCTGAAAATGACCCAGTGGCAGCAATCTCAGCTGCCCACTTCTGCAAGCTTGTTTTTGTTCTTCTCTGAGAGAGATCATGAACAAAAATTACACCTGCACACAAATTATTTTATCTATAATCATTGCTAGAAACTCATAGATAGAACAGCATGAAATATGTAAAAGAAAAACTAATTACTATTGAAGTGACACAAGAATTAGGAAAGAGTATCTAAATACAGTTGAATTACGAGTGAATTTTTTACGATAGGAATATAGTGTATTGATATAGTATGGCACAGAAATTGATGTTCAAAGCTGCTTCTATCCCAAAAATTCCTTTCTGGAAAATAATTCCTCCATGGTTAACAAAATTTAATCTGGCTCCAAATAAGCAGGAAGAGTTTTCTACATTATTCCTACTGCTTTGTAGCTTTAAGAGCAGGGCAGATTAAATGAAAGACATTATCAATCCATACAGCAAAAAATGAGAAGACACAACTTGTGAATTTACAATATAATTGGCAGAAGAAGGTGTCTACAATGTGAAGCTCAACAAAGACTGATCCAAGACAGTGACCACAACAGGTGACAGCATATTTAAGTAATTAGTCCAGGCCATCACACTTAAAGTATTATTCAGCCAGCAGTGTACAAAAGTCCTCAAACTTCAAGGGGAAAAAAAAATTCAGATGAGAACCTTTGCACTACAAGATAAAACTTTCATTTACTAAACCAAAAATACAGGTGGGAAAGGAGTGGTGGCACCCCTATCCTTGCGGCCCCACTTTTAGGAAACTCCGTAGAGTTAAGGCCGCGTCACTCTAATATCATGCTTTTTTTCTCTTTTCTAGTAGGAAGCACAATGATAGTCTTTGCACAATTGAAAATAACCACTAAATGGGGAAGCGCAAGCACGCAGCCAATCAAACACCTACAGTAGTAACATGCAAGCAATTTTTCTTTTTTATACCCAAAACTCCCTCAAATTTTTTTAAATCTTCACCAAGTTCTAAACCGAGGGTTATTTCCAGAACTCAGTAACACTGGTAATTTGGAAACCTGTAAAATAAAATAGCTCAAGTAGGTGGCCCTCCAGGCTTGAACCACTCAACCCAACCTTTAGGATTAACAAGATAGTATAATGGCGAGCAATAACTAAGGTTCATTGACTTAAAGGCACGCAAGGTCATAGGTTCCTAATTAAGAAGTATTAAGGGACAAGTTATGTACTGGTAAAATTCTTTTCATTTTCAAACTACAGCCTTTTCCCTTCTTAGAATTTGGCATACAGTTGCTTAGCACTCACCATTAATTTGTGAGTAGAAAAGTGACCGACAATCTTTGTATCTCTCGTGTCCTGATACATCCCAAAGTTCGATAAAGAAATCTCTCTCAGAATCACCTTTGATGCTATTTGAAGAGCTACCAGAATTTCCATAAGTAATATGCTGCATAAAAGAAAATAATAAATAATAAGTAAATAAACACTAGAAGAAGATTTGAGCACCAGCAATAACTTTGGAGTTCAGAACATTGCTGAATTATGTGTCCTACCTTCACACCAACTGTACATCCAATTGTTTGGGAAGGGCGAGCAACGGAAGAACCCTTGACAATCAGATGAACAAGAGAAGTTTTCCCCACACCTACGAGAATATGAATATTTGAAAATGAAGTCTAACATCAAAATTTTAAATTTTACAGATAAAATGAACAAGACAAGTGGGCTGAAAGGCGACTCATATCCTCAAAATATGAATAGCGAATAATCATAAAAGCAAATCGGTGGTCTTTCATCACACATTTGGCATACAATTCTGAACTGATTAACGTTTGCTCATTTCAAGTACCAGTAAACAAAACAATACAATAGGTGCTCTGGAACGTCAAATAGACTAGTATACCAACTTTTTAAGTGAAAAATCAGAACCATTAAACCCACATTTCCTATAAGTTGACAATATAGCTACTAGCCTCACCCTCAAAAGAAATAAACAAAGAAATCAAGCAGAAAAACTCGATATCATTCTACGTGAAAAGGAATTTAATTCATTTTCAAATGCAAAGAATCTGCCTTTCCTCCATGACTTCCTATGCAATGTATCACAAGTCCTAACCCGCATGAGATTCAATAGGTTGATAGCTCCAAAGCCTATTCACACTTCTCTTCTACTAGTAATCTACTTCTAATTTATCGAGCTCCACGAACTTAACATTTACAGCTACCATAAGCTCTTATACTCTCATAAATCTTTAACACGAAGAAGCCTTTTCAATCTCACACACTACACACTTCTTTTCTCATTTCAAAATCTCCAACTCAACCGATCCCGATAAGCAACAACTAACCTTGTTCCAATACTTTGAAGCATAAACAAAAAAAAAAAAACACTCTCACAAGCACACAAAAGAAAAGCATCCCAAAACCAGAAAACAGCAACAAAATCAACATAAACAAGCACAAAAACAGCAATCAGTCCAAAGCACCTGTTCCTAAAGTTCCCCCAACTAAAATTCAGTTAAAAGCATAATAAAATAGGAAAAAAACCAACACAAAAAACTGAACCAGATTCAAAACTAATCAGATTCAAAATTAACTACCTGAATCACCAACAACAAGAACTCGAACTTGCCCACACGGTGGCCCACCGTTCTGCTCTTTGTTATTGTTCTCCCTCTCGCGTTCCCTCCAAAACATTTTTTTTAACACTTTAAGCCCCCCCCAAAAATAGAGACTCACCTCAGAACAACAAACCAAAATCTTCAAGTCCCATTAAACAAACTACTCAACTTCAATCCAAAACCACACTTTCTCCAAATGGATACCTCAAAATCCATATTAAACTCCATTTACCCCAACATTTCTTCACATAATCAGCACCAATTCGCCACAATCAAAAATACGCAGTTCAATTAAACCACTAATTCGCAGATCTAACAGCAAATCTCGATCTGGGTTGTTGAAACAATCAAGTGGGCGTGTCTGAAAACTTGCTGGCCAGTTGAGTTTCGAACGAACAAGATCTGAAATTTCAGAATTTTTATGAATTTGGAATTAAGGGTTTTTTTTTTCCTTTTTTTTGTGATTCGTTTGAGACTTTGAGTGGAGTGACGATGGGATGCGTGAAGAAGAAACGTAGAACCTGCAAGTGAAGGTGGTTTACACGCGCAAAATGGCACGTGAAGTTTTTGGCTCTTTTTGCCGCTTTGTTGGAGTGGCACTTAATTTATATTTACAAATTACAATACATTTTTTATAAAGATTATTTACACCCCAATTCTATTGACTTTTTCGGACAATCCTCACATGAAAACTTCTAATTCGTCGATTCGTAATCAAGCAGAGATGATTTATAACAAAACACCCCCACCCACCCAAGCCACTATCCATCTTCGGCTGCAATAGTAGTGGTCAGAATAATGTACGACCGACTAAACCTGACTGGTTGTGCGCCATTCCGACAATGATGGTTGGCGCAAGCGATGATGGTCCTAGGTGGCCTGTAATTTGTTGTAAGTACAAGGGTATTACTGTCCAAAAACTTAATTAATTAGAGTTAAAACTGTAATTGTAGGTTCATGTAAATTAATTTCAGAATAAGAGTATTATTATCCCAAAATTTCAATAATTAAAGATAAAATTGTAACAAAATTAAGATTACCAAGTAATCTTAAAATACCTAAGAAAATTGATGTATTCAAATTACCATCTATATAACCAATGGTAATTATTATTGATTTGGGAAGATTATCAGAATCTTATATTACTTAACGATCAAATGTGGTAATCTAAGTAATATAAAATAATGTTACCTCAATAATAGGGTCTAGGGATAACCCCCGATCAAACACCTTCTTAATGTGAATTAATTATAAAAAAAAAATTATATAAATGTAGTGCATGTATATCCGTTAATTTTCATACGAGCTACCTGTGTGATATAATTCTAATTATTTTGACATAATTTATTTACCAAAAAAGAACCTTTCTTTTTTTTTTTTTTTTTTAATAAATCTGATAATTGTCTCTCCTACAACTTAAGAACAATACCCTTGGGTCCATAATTATCTCTACTTGACTACAAGACCCTTGGAAATACTTAACTCCAAATATTAAAGGGCTTTCCATAGAAAAAAAGAAAATTAATATATCAATATTATTATTTTGTTTGTATGTTTGTGGTTAAAGGCAGGAAAAGTAACCCGCCCTACTGCCTCAGCCTCTGGCAGTTACGAACTTTATGGCGGCGCGCCTAACCCGCCCGCCAACAAAGGCAGGTCGGGTTAGGCCCGCCATTTTGGGGGAAATGGTTGGCCCAGCCCGGCCCGCCAACCTTAACCCGGCGGGTTAGGCGGTGGTCCGGGCTGGGTTAGCCCGATTTCTTTATTTTTTTGTTTTTTTATTTAACTTTTCAAATAAATAATTAACAATTTATAAACGAATCAATTATAAATGTAATTGTTTTTAATTAACTTTTCAAATAACAATAATTCAATTCAATTAATTTTTTTTTTTTTGTTAACATTTCAAATGTTAATTCAATTTTAATACAATAAAATTGTAATATAAGAAAAATTAGACTTATTCATTTATCAAAAAATAAAATAAGAAATTACAACAATTATTGCCTTGTAACAGCCACTACTACTCAAAAACTTATAAAGAAATACATATAAAATAACATAAAGAAATTGGGCCCAAATTTTCGTTTATTAAACATATATACATATTCTTTACAAACATATACATTTTTACACAAAATGTATAACATATACACAAGTCATCAAAACATAAGGGACAGTGTAACCACTCCTCCTCGAATGCCGACATCCGTCCGACAGTGTCCTCACCTGGGTCCTGCAAAACATGGTAAAACAACGGGGTGAGCACTAAAATAATGCTCAGTAAGTAAATCCTCTACTCATGCTATCCCCGTAACTCTCTCTCTAATTCTTTCCTTACAACATCTCATTCAATTTCTCTTTGGGTACTTCTCTACTTTTCTCTTTCTCTTTCCCTTATAACTCTTTTCTCATAACTCTTTCATAAATCACGACCCCATCTTCACTGGGGCACGGCGGACTCACTCCCACTCTACGTGACCTCTACTCATTCTAGCCGATCGGACTCGGTTATGCATGGATTCGGAACCCTTGGCCATGTGAGTATATAATCTCTCTCTCTCGGGTACTCGGGTATAGCCCTCATCCGCATGCACTCTCACGGGCTACACCACTTCTATCGATACTCATGCCGCTCTCAATGCGGCGTACATGCGGGAATACTCTACCCATTACTCACGGGTTCCCCATCGCACAACCTACTCTATTCTCTTAACTCTTAAAGAACTTATACTCATATTCTCTACTATATCTCAAGCTACATCTTACTGCTTAAGTGCATAAACAATTGTGTAGAACTAGCTCATGCTCACTAATGCACTAATGAAATGCCAAATACAAGATTTCCTCAAAACCGTCATTCTGCACAGGTCACACTAAAAAAACCAGAACTTTCGTTATACACCTCTGATTGCTACGGTTCTGGTCTCGTTTCAAAGCTTAGAAACAGGGCTACAACTTCTCTGTTCTGGTCTCAGCCCAGTTCAAACCGTAAGATGCTCAAAAATTACTTAGAAAGTTACGGCAGTGACAGGGCAGATTTCACTTAGGCATTTCTTCAAACAACTCATGTGCATAAAAACACTCTACTAAAATTACTACTAAACTTCATTTTTCTAGCCATCCAAAATGGGGAAAAACTCCCTCAAGTACTCATAATCCCTGTCAAGAAAAGCACTCCCAATAAGGTTTACACTACGTCTCTCAAACTTCATCTCAAACTCCATTCTCATTACACATTAAAACACTTCTCATACATGGAATTTATCCAACAACTACAAAATAACTACTCATCTCAAATCAATTTCTCATTGATTATACTACATACTGATCATGCATACATCTCTACACAAAAAGCTTGTTTAAAACTCAAGTTGGTTGGATTTACTTACCTTGTGCAAAGATGACTTCTTTAGCACTTTTCCTTCCCTTTGTGGACTTGTCTCCTCTCTACAACTCAAACAACCACAAGGACAGCAACAACCAAATAAGATTTCACTACAAATATAAGAAAACTCACATCTAAAGCATGAATCCTTACCTTAGGATGCTTTAGATGAAATCTCTACTCAAAACCCCTCTTAAATCCCTTAGAAATCTTGGAAGATTGGGTGGAGAAATTGAGAGAAAATGGGCAAATGGAAGAGGCGGTGTAATGAAAAAATAAAGGGTTTCTCTACACTTAACCCTTTTTAGTTCATATTAAAAGCATCATTTCCCATTTTGCCCTTGCCCTTTCTTGGAAATTCCATCTATATCCTTTGATCCTTTACAACTACACCCCTATCCAAACACAATCTCTACTAAATTTCCTTTCATTTCACTCCTCACTTTTCCTACTAATTAGGGGTAGAATGGTCATTGTGTCCCAAAAGAAGAATTCTCTAGAAAACTCAAGAATCTTTGTCTTAGGCTCGTCGCCGCGGCGAAGCATTTTTCGTCGCCTCGGCGAAATAGGGCAGAACCTACCCGTGGTGCAACTCCTCCTCCTCGTCACGGCGAAGCTTCTTCTTCACCTCGGCGAAGATTGGATTTCCAACTTCACCAAAACTCAACCAATTTCAAGGCAACAATTCAACCAACTCAACATACAAACTCAATTAAAGTTGAAACAATAAACTTTTAACTAATACGACAAATCTTAAATACGTACCTCAAGTGGGATATTACAATTCTCCCCCCCTTAAAAGAATTTCGTCCCCGAAATTCACACGAATAAGCTCGGGTACCTCTCCCGCATGTCTTGTTCCGTCTCCCATGTGGCTTCCTCTACTTTGTGATTCCTCCAAAGAACCTTCACTAACAGAATACTCTTGTTCCGGAGCTCTTTAATCTTCCGATCTAAAATCTGTACAGGGGGCTCCTCATACACAAGCTTCTCTACAAGGTCGACATCTTCTATACTCAAGATGTGGGAGGGATCACTTACATACTTTCGTAGCATTGAGACATGGAAGACATCATGCACCTTGTCCATACGAGGTGGTAGTGCCAACCTGTAGGCAACTTTTCCAATTCGTTGCAATACGTCAAATGGACCAATATACCTTGGTGCTAACTTCCCTTTGTTCCCGAAGCGCATTACCCGTTTATAAGGGGAAACTTTCAAAAATACCTTATCACCCACTTGGAACTCTACTTCTTTTCTCTTTAAGTCAGCATAACTCTTCTGTCTATCTTGGGCTTGCTTCATTCTGTTTCGGATTATTCGCCAATCTCATCCCAATGTAGTGGAGATCTACATCGTCTACCATACAAAGCCTCGTAAGGCGCCATCTTTATTGTAGAGTGATAACTATTGTTGTAGGCAAACTCCACTAAAGGTAACATTTCATGCCATGTCATTCTATAATCCATACAGCAAGCTCTCAACATGTCCTCAAGCACCTGATTCGTTCTCTCTGTTTGGCCATCTGTCTGAGGATGATAGGTTGTACTGAATGCCAAACGGGTACCCAAATTCCTCTGCAAACTAGTCCAGAAAGTGAAACAAATCTCGAATCTCATGCGATACTATTGTCTTGGGCACATTGTGCGATCGACTATCTCTTTCACGCGATCGAGCCAGGCGATCGAGGTGGTACTTTCCTTTACTGGAAGGAAATGGGCGGACTTAGTTAATCTATCCACAATCACCCAAATAGCATTATAACCTCTCGAACTCTAGGGAGACTGTGATAAAATCCATCGAAATACTCTCATTTCCACTGGAATACTAAGTGGATGAAGCAACCCTGATGGCCGTTGGTGTTCTGCTTTTAACTGTTGACAAATCAGACACTTAGCCACAAATTCTGCAATGTCCTTCTTCATACCTCGCCACCAGTAACCCTTCTTTACATCTTGATACATCTTGGTTGCTCTAGGATGAGCAGTGTATGGTGTGTCATAAGCCTCTGTAAGTATTCTCTTCTTCAACTCATTATTTTGAGGAATACACCACCGATTCCTGAAATAGAGAACACCATCCTGTAAGTGGAACTCCGTTACCTTGCCCTCATGCACTTGTTGAGCTATTCTTTGACACCACTCATCGGCCACTTGCTTATCTCTAATTTCCTCTAGTAAAGTAGACTGAACCTCTAATCTGGCAATCCTTCCCGGTATCACTTCAATCTACTCCTTACACAACTCTTCTATCAATTCTTTCTGCTTAGTAAGCCGGGACAAGTAAGCTTTTCTGCTCAAGGCATCGGCTACTACGTTGGCTTTCCCCGGTTGATACTTAATCTCACACTCATAATCTTTAACCAGCTCTAACCACCTTCTCTGTCTCATATTCAACTCCTTTTGAGTGAAGAAGTATTTTAAACTCTTGTGGTCGGTGTAGATATTACTCTTGGCACCATAAAGATAATGCCTCCAAATCTTTAAAGCGAAGACCACAGCTGCCAACTCTAGGTCATGCGTAGGGTATCTTGTCTCATACTCTTTCAATTGCCGTGAGGCATATGCTATTACCCTACCTAACTGCATCAACACAGCACCAAGTCCTTGCAAAGAGGCATCCGTATAAATGTCATAATCTATACCCTCCTGAGGCAATACTAACACTGGAGCTGTTGTTAACCTCTTCTTTAACTCTTGAAAACAATCCTCACAAGCTTCTGACCATATAAAAGGAGTCTTCTGTTTGGTAAGAGTTGTCAATGGTTTAGCCAACTGGGCGAACCCTTCAACAAATCGTCTGTAGTAACCTGCCAAGCCTAAGAAACTTCGGACCTCTTTTCTGTCTTGCCTTCTGCCTCGCCATTCAAGGATCGCTTTTATCTTACTCGGATCTACTGAAATCCCATCCTTCGACACAGTATGGCCCAGAAATACCACTTGATCGAGCCAAAACTCACACTTCGAAAATTTAGCATACAACTGCCTTTCTCTCAACCGTTGCAACACTATTCTCAGATGTTCCTCATGCTCTTCTCTCGACTTAGAATAAACCAGGATATCATCTATAAAAACCACTATAAATTGATCCAAACAATCATGAAATACCCGGTTCATCAAGTCCATAAAGACGGCTGGGGCATTAGTCAAACCAAACGGCATCACTACAAACTCATAGTGCCCATACCTTGTACGAGCAGTCTTAGCTACATCCCTGCTCACTTACTCTTGATGGTACCACGACCTCAAATCAATCTTGGAGAACAACTCTTTGCTCCCTTCAAGGCCCGATCAAACAAGTCATCTATTCGAGGTAGCGGGTACTTATTCTTCACTGTCACCTTATTCAATTCTCTATAATCAATACACATCCGTAGTGATCCGTCTTTCTTCTTCACAAACAAAATTGGGGCTCCCTAGGGAGAATGACTCGATCGGATAAAACCTTTGTCTAATAGCTCTTGGAGTTGCTTCTTTAATTCTTGGAGCTCTGCTAGGGCCATTCGATAAGGGGCTTTAGATATAGGTGTTGTTTCTGGTGCAAGTTCAATACTAAACTCAACCTCTCTTTCCGACGGCAAGCCCGGTAAGTCTTCCGGAAACACATCTAAAAATTCTCGAACTATCGGCACCCTCTGAATTTCTGACTGTGGAACATCACTACTCTATACTACATGAGCAATGTATCCAGAACACCCCTTTCTCAACATCTTTCTCGCCTTTATACTACTAATCAACATACTCAACCGATGACCCTCTCCAAAACTAAACTTATCTCCGTTATCGAGATTAAATCTCGCTTTCTTTTTCCGACAATCAATTTCTACTCCATTCCTCCCTAGGAAATCCATACCCAAAATCACATCAAAGTCGGGCATATCGAAGACTATTAAATCAACTACCAACTCTCGACCATGGATCACTACAGACTCTCCTATCAACATCTCTTGAGTCAACACACTAACTCCATCAGGCAACTCTATCTTAATGGGGTGACTCAACTTTAACGAGTTTCAAATTTAATCTCTCTATCATTCCATGAGATATAAAAGAATGCGTGGCTCGAATTAATCAAAGCATATAAAGAAACAAAGATGAAATAACAAGCGACCCGATTCACGGATGGATGGGTAGGCCTCGACTTCACCTGTGCCATGCAAAGTAAAAACTCGGCATTTGCACCTCTGGGACTCAGTCGTCGGTGGAAGGGGAGCTTTACAATCTCTCCACATATGCCCCGTCTGCGCACTTGTAGCACACATTCGATCCTCAAACACTCTCTGGATGGTTCCTCCCACACTTAGCACAAGGGGGAAACCCTTCTGTCCTGGACCGCTTGTACTGTTGTCCTCTCCTATTCCTCCTTGATTGAAACTTCTTCTTGGCCCTTACTTCTCTGTTCTTTGTGACATCTACTCTCTCCCTCTGTAAGGTGGTGGATGGCTCACTAGGTGCGGTCAAAGCCAACCCTTCTGCAATATACTTGTTCACATAGATCTCTGCCCTTAAAGCCCGTGCTAGAGCTTCATTGTAGGTATGAGGGGGCTCGACTCCTGTCATTACATCTCGAGCAATATCTGATCTCAACCCTTGCACAAACTTGTCTCTCCTTAACTCCGGTGTATACACTATTCCGGGTGCAAAACGAGCAAGGGAATTGAATCTTACTAAATATTCCTTCACCGTACTAGTCCCCTGCTTCAAGTGAATAAACTCTTGGACTTTCTCATATACTCGATCCTCTATTCGGTACTCGGCCTCAAACAACCTTCTGAATTCCTCCCAAGTCATTGAGGCTATGTCATGGGTCTCCTCCATAAGTTCCCACCATATCCGGGCATCTCCCTTGAACAAGAAACTAGCATATCTGATCCTCTCTCTATCATTCAGGGGAAACAATGCCGCCGTCCGCTCTACGGACTTAAACCACTCCTCTACCTCTAGTGGGTCTCTTGTACCCTTAAATGTCTTGGCGTGTCTTGATTTACAAGCCCCCTGAATCGGATCACCTCAGTGCATCTTGGTGAGGTACCGCCCTTCTCGCTCTTGTCTTGGAGGCGGTACTCTAATGGGAGTCTCAGTTCTCTCCTGAACTACTCTCCATTGACTCTCTGCTAAAACCTGTTATATAATGGCTCGAATCCTCGTCTCATCAAGGGTAGGGGGAGTCAATTCTGGTGGGTTGGAGGATTCTCCCTCATGCATCACACTCTTACCCTTCCTCCTGTTACTACGCCTCATCTACAAAACAACCATACTTGATCAATTCAAAAGAACACTTAAAGTAAGGAAAGAATTAACTCACACCAGTCGCATCGGACGTCGTAGCGAGAAGAATGGCACACTGTCAAATCCCAAAATCTCGGCTCTGATACCAAAAATGTAATAGCCACTACTACTCAAAAACTTATAAAGAAATACATATAAAATAACATAAAGAAATTGGGCCCAAATTTTCGTTTATTAAACATATATACATATTCTTTACAAACATATACATTTTTACACAAAATGTATAACATATACACAAGTCATCAAAACATAAGGGACAGTGTAACCACTCCTCCTCGAATGCCGACATCCGTCCGACAGTGTCCTCACCTGGGTCCTGCAAAACATGATAAAACAACGGGGTGAGCACTAAAATAATGCTCAGTAAGTAAATCCTCTACTCATGCTATCCCCGTAACTCTCTCTCTAATTCTTTCCTTACAACATCTCATTCAATTTCTATTTGGGTACTTCTCTACTTTTCTCTTTCTCTTTCCCTTAGAACTATTTTCTCATAACTCTTTCATAAATCACGACCCCATCTTACTGGGGGCACGGCCGGGACTCACTCCCACTCTACGTGACCTCTACTCATTCTAGCCGATCGGACTCGGTTATGCATGGATTCGGAACCCTTGGCCATGTGAGTATATAATCTCTCTCTCGGGTACTCGGGTATAGCCCTCATCCGCATGCACTCTCACGGGCTACACCACTTCTCTATCTGATACTCATGCCGCTCTCTCAATGCGGCGTACATGCGGGAATACTCTACCCATTACTCACGGGTTCCCCATCGCACAACCTACTCTATTCTCTTAACTCTTAAAGAACTTATACTCATATTCTCTACTATATCTCAAGCTACATCTTACTGCTTAAGTGCATAAACAATTGTGTAGAACTAGCTCATGCTCACTAATGCACTAATGAAATGTCAAATACAAGATTTCCTCAAAACCGTCATTCTGCACAGGTCACACTAAAAAGACCATAACTTTCGTTATACACCTCTAATTGCTACGGTTCTAGTCTCGTTTCAAAGCTTAGAAACAGGGCTACAACTTCTCTGTTCTGGTCTCAGCCCAGTTCAAACCGTAAGATGCTCAAAAATTACTTAGAATGTTACGGCAGTGATAGGGCAGATTTCACTTAGGCATTTCTTCAAACAACTCATGTGCATAAAAACACTCTACTAAAATTACTACTAAACTTCATTTTTCTAGCCATCCAAAATGGGGAAAAACTCCCTCAAGTACTCATAATCCCTGTCAAGAAAAGCACTCCCAATAAGGTTTCCACTACATCTCTCAAACTTCATCTCAAACTCCATTCTCATTACACATTAAAACACTTCTCATACATGGAATTTATCCAACAACTACAAAATAACTACTCATCTCAAATCAATTTCTCATTGATTATACTACATACTGATCATGCATACATCTCTACACAAAAAGCTTGTTTAAAACTCAAGTTGGTTGGATTTACTTACCTTGTGCAAATATGACTTCTTTAGCACTTTTCCTTCCCTTTGTGGACTTGTCTCCTCTCTACAACTCAAACAACCACAAGGACAGCAACAACCAAATAAGATTTCACTACAAATATAAGAAAACTCACATCTAAAGCATGAATCCTTACCTTAGGATGCTTTAGATGAAATCTCTACTCAAAACCCCTCTTAAATCCCTTAGAAATCTTGGAAGATTGGGTGGAGAAATTGAGAGAAAATGGGCAAATGGAAGAGGCGGTGTAATGAAGAAATAAAGGGTTTCTCTACACTTAACCCTTTTTAGTTCATATTAAAAGCATCATTTCCCATTTTGCCCTTGCCCTTTCTTGGAAATTCCATCTATATCCTTTGATCCTTTACAACTACACCCCCATCCAAACACAATCTCTACTAAATTTCCTTTCATTTCACTCCCCACTTTTCCTACTAATTAGGGGTAGAATGGTCATTGTGTCCCAAAAGAAGAATTCTCTAGAAAACTCAAGAATCTTTGTCTTAGGCTCGTCGCCGCGGCGAAGCATTTTTCGTCGCCTCGGCGAAATAGGGCAGAACCTACCCGTGGTGCAACTCCTCCTCCTCGCCGCGGCGAAGATTGGATTTCCAACTTCACCAAAACTCAACCAATTTCAAGGCAACAATTCAACCAACTCAACATACAAACTCAATTAAAGTTGAAACAATAAACTTTTAACTAATACGACAAATCTTAAATACGTACCTCAAGTGGGATATTACATGCCTCGTTAAAAATCTCACCAAGAAAAACCCAATGGGAGAAAAACTTGGTAAAGAAAAAAGAGTGCAATAATTGACAATTAATTTACAAATTACATTTTACAAGACAATTAATTTTGGTGTGGTTCACTAGGACCTCCCTCATTGACAATTATTCATTCAATTGATGAAACTTTAGCATAAGAATTAATTATATTTTATACAAGACATAGAAATTTGAGAATAAGACTTCAGTATTTAATTTTTTTATATTTTACATACCATAAAAAATAATAATAACAATGTGTCAAATATTACGAAGTTTTATACATTTTAATACTTATGATTTAGAAGTATAGTTTAATATTATTATGTAAAATTATTTGTAAGAGTTTAATTATAATAGTTTAATTAAAAGAACTAAAAAAGTGGGAGAAACTTGAAAAAAATAATTAATTTTTTTAATTTTTTTTGGGCCAACCCACCGAGTTGGCTATTGCGAAAAAAAAGCAACCCGTCAGGTTGGTGGGTTGCTAAGGGTTGTTGGGTGATTGGGTTCAACCCGGCCTGCCATATTGGCGGTCCGGGTTGAACCCTCTTCATTGCGGGTGGGTTAGGGTTGACCCGCCTAACCCGGCCCATTTGTTTCACCTCTATTTGTGGTTAAGAATACA
>CM047901.1:5674822-5766451 GCA_026229545.1 Pistacia atlantica
CTTTGAATTTTGTGGTTTGTGAAACCCCTTTCCTCGATTGTATTGTGGATGTGGTCTAATAATATCTTTAGCTAAAAGAAGTAAAGCAATCAACACCCTATGGAAATGGTTATGAATGGTTTCACCAAAATGATTAAATATTTCTTGAATCAATCTATTCCCACAATTGTGAGCACAAATCATCAAGAATATGCCTACTTCCTCATTTACCGACATCCCTCGTGTGGGCTTCAAACCATATTTATTGGTTAAATCATGACACAAATCAAGGAAGACAGATTTTGTCAAGCGAAAATCTTGATAACAACGATTTTCATTCCCTTCCAATATTTCTTGGATCAACATGTGACCAATTCTTATAGAAGTACGACATGGGATTTTATCAATGTAATTTATATAATATAAAATAATGCATTTAACTGTGATTTCACAAATAGTCATCCAACTATGATTTTGTTCTTCCCATTGACTCACCAAAGCTTGTAATTCATCCTCTTTATCGTCATGGCCATCAACCACAAAATTGTAATCAGTAGAAACCAAATTTGAAATATCCCACGGCTCCATTAAACTAAAAAATGAAAAAATAATAGTCAAGTATAAGTCTTCAATAACAAAAAATAGAAAATAATAATAAATATATTCATCGCAATGGTCACTCATCACAATTATCCAAACAAATTTATCATTCAACAAACAAGTTACTTTGTTTGAAACACAACATTAATAAAAATAAAAATGAAATGAACAAAGAATCCTAAGGATAAGACATAAAAGAAATGACTATGGACTCTTTCCTTCTGACTTCATGTAGTTATACTTCAGCCAATTCAAACGAACTTCATTATCATCATGACAAAAAAAGACCTCTCTCATATCTTTCTTAGTAAAGAGGTTAGAGGCATAAAAATAAAGAGGACTCGATACTTCAATTCCAGGCATCTTCTTTAGCATATCCATACATTCTCATTATTGTTGGTTCATGTTGCAATGAACTAGAAGATTCTAGTACTCTTTATCACTAAGCATAGCAATAAGAGAATCTATATTCTCTTTCAATGATGATGCAACTGAGCTTTTCCCTTTCTTCATATTGTTATTGGTTCCTCCAATTTTTCTTTTATTAAGAGATGAAGATGGGAATTTGATGGGGACATGTTCAAATTCTTCTATATTTCTTCCTACCACATCATTGTCATCATCCCTTTCAAAATCAACATCAATTTCTTCATCTCTATTTTCACTCATCCCTAATGATTCACCCGCAAATTCATTTTCAATGTTGAGGTCATCAATTTGGCTAGGTGCCCATGCTCGATCACCAGTGGCAGTAATATCAGAAAATAGAGCATCATAATGGTACCATATTAATGACAAATCCTTGTTTTTAAATTTCTTATACTCTTTATTTACCTGCAATGTTGTTAATTTAGAAAATTAGTGACATTTCAAACGATTAATATCAATTAAAAGTAAACATACATAAAAAAAAAAAAAAAGTTGTAACTACCTTTATTTTATCATTCCACCATTCGTCATCAGCAATAATTGTTTTTCTCACATCATCCCAACCTAAACCTGTCTCCCCTCGCATCAATTGCTTGAAAAGAGTCCAATCTTTTTTCATGGCATCCCAATGATTTCTCATCTGTTTTCTATTATAATTAATACCAGTCCTTTCATTGAATGGCTTGATCAAATTGTTCCATCCAACAGAAGATAAATGACAATTTGGTCGATTTCCTTTTCTAATTTCTTCTTCGCAAAGTTCAATAAAATTAAGGTGGAGCATGTCATCCCATTTCGTTGATACTTGAGATTGTGTTACTTTTGTTGTACTTTTATCCATCTAGAATTTTAGATTGAAAGAATATTGAATCAAATATCAAGAAAAAATGGTCCCAATTGGATTGTTTCTAGTGGACATGCCCACACTTGATCATAAAACTATATCAATCCATGTTCAACAGCATAATAGAAATAATAGATCAAATTCATCAAAAATTCAAAACTTTGAAGAATAAATAACAACAAAATCACAAATTTTCAACACTTAAAAAGCATAATTTCAGCTCAGTTAAACTCTAAAACATTCACTTCAACGTGCAAGTCAAAATCAAGCAAATGGGTTATTGATAGAGACAACTGATGAAGAAAATAGGCGAAATAGTAATAAGGAACAGGGGACTACTGCTCAAAATATTATATTATTTGTAATAGAGTATAAGCATTACTTATGGAGACAACAGATGAAGAAAATAGGCGAAATAGTAATAAGGAACAGGGGACTACTACTCTTTCTTGTCAATTATTGCGGTTTTAATCACATGATTCATTGACTGTACTATTATAGGCCCACAAAGCTTGAGGAATTGGGTGCTGTAGGAAGCAAATTACTTAATGGGCATCAGCAAGGACTTGGTGCGTTAATTATACATTAATACTCTTTTTCTTCTTATTTTATGTATTCCGTGATAGAATTTCTTCGACGACCTCCTATTGAAAAAACATCTAAGCTGATTGAGAATACTGTTAAAGGCTTAAAGCTAATGAAACCCAGAGAGTTCAACGTCCAACTCAAAATCAAGCAAATAGGTCATATCAAACCACAGCAAAAATCACACAAGGGAACAGAGACAGCAATTTATTAAATTAAACAAAATGCTCTAAACCCTAAATTCCACTATTAAACTAGAAAATTACAAGAACAAAATCTCAAATTAAAAAAAAAAAAAATTATTTACCTTGATGAAGAGAGAGCAGTGAACCCTAAACCCTTTGTGGAAGGAGATTTTTGCTTCACAGAATACAAACAGATAGTTATATGACCTATTTCAAATATAAAAATAAGGGTATACTATAGAATTTTAAAATTAAACAAGAATAAGATGGTAATATACTTGGTCAAACTAGCTTATAAGCCAAAAAAAAAAAAAAAGTACCTCCCCTCCAACTTATTATTATTTTTTTTTGCTTATAAGCTCGACTTATAAGCTCAAAAAAATTATAAACAAACGGGTCAGCTAAAATTTAGAGCTTATAAGCAAGTTTGGCTTATAAGCTCGACTTATAAGCTCACACAAATTCCACTTTTAACACCCTCACTTGCTTATGCCACCTACAGGTTCTCCAAACAAAACTTTGTCACGTGTGAATTACAAGAGTTGGGTTTTCTTCTGTAGAATTTATGCTGGAGTGATAAATGGTAGGATAACCGTAGAAACATTTAGTTGTTTGTAGCATTATTTTCTGCACTTTCACTTATGAATAGCTAACAAGCCCAAAACCGCATATCATCATCAGCTACAAGCACAAGCTGGTCATAGCAAGTCAGCCACCAACAAAGCCCAAAAAATCCAGTACTATACCTGCACAGGGGCGGACCCAGGCCATTTGAGAGTAGGCCTGGGCCTACCCTCAAATAAGTAAATAAAAACTTAAAAATTTTTACTTTTCATTTTATGGGATAACCAAATAATTAGTGTGAAGAATCAAGAACAGAGGGTATTTTAATTTTTCACTACCAAATTTTATACAACAAAAACCACCCCAACTTTAATTATGCAAAAATACCTCTGCAATACACCATCTCTTCCTCCTAACTCATAAGCTTTTGCAAAAACAATTTGAGTACTCATTCCTAGCAATGATGTCCTTTGAAATTTAGTAAAAACATTCAGCTTCGACAAGAATTCTCCTAAAATTTTGCAGATTATCATAAAGTTCTTCTATAATTTATCAAGATTAAACTTTATAACATTAATTAAAAACCACTTCTAGAAGTGACCTTTACCAATTTTCTGAGATTAAAAAAAGCAAAAACTCATACAAATAATTGAAAGAATGATCATTCTTTCAAAACAAATAATTGTCAATTTTGTGCAACTATACAAGACTTAACCTCTGAACATAAACTCACGCTCGCTCTTCTCTTCAACTTCAACCTTTGAATTCTAAGGTATTTGCTCTTTTCAATTGTTTTTTGCATGTTTGGTTATCGAGAAAATGAGGTTGATTTTTCTATTTTTTTTTTTTTTTATGTTTTAGGTTATTTTATTTTATTTTTGTGCTCTGAATTCTTAGTTATTTTTTGTTTGACTTTAGTTCTATGTTTCCTTGATGAGAAAATGAGGCAAAGCTTTGTTCATTATTTTTTTTTTTACTGTCTTTATCTTTTGTAATTTTCTTTGAATTCTACGGTTTTTATTTTATTTTATTAAGTTATTTTTAGTCTGTTAGGTTGATGAGAAAATGATGTTAAGTTTTGTTCACTTTTTTTACAGTCTTTTTGTTTTGTATTTTGCTCTGAATACTATGCTTTTTTTTATTTTAATTTATTAAGGTGTTTTTAGTCGGTTAGATTGATGAGAAAACAAGGCAAACTTTCTTGTTTTTTTACCTCCTTTTCGTTTAGTAATATTGCTTTAAATTCTAATTTTGTTAGTTTAAGTATATTTTTTGTAGTATGTTTGGCTGATGAGCAAATGAGGCAAAGTTTTGTTAAATTTTTAATCTCAATGGTTGAGTTTTGATTTTAATAGTTGGATTTGGAGTTATATAACTTAAAGTTTGACTGCTTTTCTGGTGATTTTAATTTATTTCTTTGTAAACATTTATGTATTTTACTTGTGTTAGAGTTGTGATTGGACTCCAAATTTATATGAAATATTTTGATGGATTGTGGTTACTGTGGACTCTTTTGATTATATTGGATTTAAGTGGATCGTTAAATTCTCGTGATTTTTTTGCTCTCTTTACATTTAAGAGGTTTTTCCACATCAAAATTTTCTTGTATTTCCTTGTGAGTTGGATGTGATTTTTAACATATTTGCTCAAGGTTTTACTTCTCATAAATTTATTTAAGTAGGAAATTATTTTGTTATTGTATCATTTCCTTTCAGCTTCTTGATATTGTATTATTTTCTTTGCTTAAGGTAATTTTTTTTAAGTTTTAACTAATTGATTAACAAACAATAACGGAGCCGCGGAGGCCCCCCTCAACAAAAATCTTGGGTCCGCCACTGTACCTGCACCAACCCAGCATACTACACAACCAACAACAACCCACTATTAGCACAGCAGTAGCATCCCCAGCACAGCCAACCGCTAACCAACTTTGTTTGTGCCAGTATGTGAAAAACATTAAAGATGCTGAAATTATGAATGGTATCTTTCTATTTGTGTTGGAAAACATTAAAGACGCTGAAGAAGTAAGGAGGTTGAGTTTTGTAAATAGCCTAGAGTTACGGCCCACACGTTCCCTCGTTTTCCCGCCATAAAGTCACACCTTCAATCAAACTCAATTAATGTTTCAACGACCTTAAATATATAAGGTACTTGAAGCATTAATTGATCATTCCATCACATCAATTTACATCACATACATAGCACTGATCACTTGCTCAATTTAATTCACTCTTGGTAACATCCACATTTATCGTATTATTATTGATCACTCCTATTAATTTGTTAACTAGTTATTAAGTTACAGGTATAAAAAAAATACAAATCCAATTGAACTCGAAGAGATGTAATGCAATCTATTTAAATGAAAAAAATAAATGGATTTACACCCCCCAAACCAAAAAAAAAAAAAAATCAATTTAAATGATTTACTATCGGCTTAATTCACTAAACAACAAAAATTCAGTCAATATTATTATATTGAAAACTATGAAATATGGTTTTGTAGGTAGGATTTACTGGAGTTAACTAACAGAAGTGTATATATATATCTTCAAAAATTCAATCAAAATATATTATAAATACATACTCTTTAGTATCTTTTATTTATCATAAATAGCGAGGAGAATTTTCATCCATTATTATAGTACACATCTTCATGCGCATGCACGTACACACATACATGCACGCATTCAAGCGCACACACATAACTTAACTGATTATATTGATCTACTCTCTAGGCTCTAGCTTAGCCAATAAGCCATGCTTCATACCTAAAGTGACACTAAGGTTAGGAATTACGAGGTGGCTTTCCAGGACTTGAGCATGGTAGTTATGAAGTATGGTAGCTGCAATAGCCTTCATTAAAACAAATGCAATATCCTTTCCTGGGCATACTCTTGGCCTTGCATTGAATGCCAAAAACTTGTGCTGAGGGTGATGTTTAATCCCTCCATCTTCTGTCATCCATCTTTCTGGCTTGAATTCTTCGCAATCATCTCCCCAAATCGATTTCATTCTCGCCATCGCATATATAGAGACTATAACCGTTGTGTTCTGGTTCACATTTTCGCCGCTCGGAAGGCTGTCTTCATGCATTGGAGTCCGGACTTCATAAGGAACCGGTGGGAATAGCCTTAGGGTTTCACATAAAGCTGCATGAAGATAAACAAGGTTGCTCAACTCATCCAAGTGGAAAAAAATTCTCCCTTCTTTGTCTTCTTTCTGTGGAAAATTTCTTCTCAGTTCTTCTCTGATCTTAATCTCCACCAATGGATTCTTTGAGATCAACCAGAAGAACCAAGAGAGAGCTGTTCTAGTTGTTTCTTCACCTGCAAAAGTAATACCAATTAAGTTGTCTCTAATAATTTTCTCATCAGTAAATGTTGCTCCACTGATTTCATGTCCACTCAAGTAAAGATTCAAAACATTGAAACTCTCTTCTTCTTCTTCTTCTTCCTCCATTCTTGTCATTAATTTGCTAATAATTTCTCGTCTATTTGATATATGCTTCGCCGCAAAATCATCAATTGTCTTAAAACTATCAGTATACTTTCTCTCTTTCCCAATTCCAAGCCACCTTTGCAACTTCCACAAGCTTTCTGGTATAATATGCCGATAAAATATCGCTTCGCAGGCATCATCCATTGCTTTCGCAAATGGAATTTCTGGGAATTCAATACAGAGAGTATTGGGGTTGAAACCAGTGGCGATGGTGCTGACAAAGTCAAATGTATACCTCGTGAACAAATCCTGCAAGTCTACAACAACCTTTTGTTTAGAGACATGCTCAAGAACTGGGATTAGCTGTCTCCCTAAAATTTCAGGAATAATTTTTGCAGTGAGTTGATGGAGCTTCTTGTGACTTAAAAAATTACGAGTCACTCTTATCTGGCGCGTCCATTCTTCAGAATCAGAATTGAAAAGACCATGATCTCCAAAAATATCGAATCGCTTCCTCCATTCGGACCCTTTAGGATAACTTGAAAAGTTTGATGTCAAAATGTAGTGCACTTTTTCTGGATCACAAGTGAATAAAAAAGCTTGTTGAGAGAGGCAGGTTTTAATTAGAACTGTGCCCTTGCTTTTCTCTAGAGCTTTAGTAATTTTTTCATGGAACAAATGGGGGTTGATAAGCGCTTCTGCCATCATTCCAAAGAGTGGCAAGCTCTCTAGCGACCCAATTATTTTCAGATAATGGTAGAGAAAAAGAAAGATCAGGGAGAAAATCATGGCCAAGATTATAGAAACCATATTTGCGAGAGGTTAAGATAAAACAGATGGTCTACATTAGCTCTACTTTTATACAATGGGGGCTGTAGCATTAAATATTTGATACCTAGAATGGGGGCTGTAGCATTAAATTGATACTTACTATGGGGGCTGTAGCATTAACTATTTGACTTTGGGGTCTTTGGGTTTCATCGGCTTCTCTTTAATAATTATGTGAACCAATCATGAATCCTATATCTTAATTGAATTATTATATTTGAGCTTAAGCCCATGGTATGGTCTAGGGTTTCCTAGTTGTTTTTGTGTCCCACACAATTTTTTTAAACCCGACTTGGGCCTTGACCCGATCAAGGGGCCAGTCCTCGGTTCAAGCGGTTCAATCGATCGATCCAACCAGTGAAGTCAGAATATCCAACAAGTTTGAAATCCAACAAACACACGCCCGATAAATTATCCATCAGTCCTTATAGGTTTGAAATCTAACAAACAAACCCCTATGATCTTACTAGGGGAGTGGAAACCTTAGCCACCGCAACTGCAATCCAACCCATATCAGGCCCCAGCCTATTTTCGGTCATTTCCAACACCCACATGCTCTTCCCAACCCTCCAGACACCGCATAAACACTTTCTTTGCTCCATTTTCTTGGATTTCCAATTGATCAAATCCCTATAGGTTTGAAACCCAACAAACAAACCCCTACAATCTTGCCAGGAAAGTGGAAACCCTAGCCACCGCAACTGCAATCCACCCCAGATCAGCCCTTAGCCTTTTTTTGGTCGTTTCCAACGCCCGCCTGCTTTTCCCAATCCTCCAGACATCGCATAAACATTTTCTTTGCTCCATTTTCCTCGATTTCCAACCGATCAACACCGCTTGCATAGCCCACCACAACTGTCATCGCGTGCAATCACTGACACCAAAACCAACTTTAACTTTCGTTTTCACTTTGTCCTTTCACATCTTTGAACGTCGTCCTCCTTGACCCACTGGCAACAATTGTCGCCAACCACCGATTCTCTAACTTGGAGGTTGAACTAGCAGTTAAACATTGTTCTGTTATTCAACAATAGGTCAATCTGGGCTAATAACTGAAACCAAGTTTAAGGTGTTCCCAGACCAAAGAAAGGGCCAGTTGACGGTCGAACTGATCGGTCTAATCTGGGTTTTATAATACTGGTCCTAAATCACTAAGTTAGTGGAATCATCATTCCTGTTGAACAATATATATTTGTACAATTTCAGATATAATAAAGTAAACTCTTTTCACCAAAAATTAACTTGGTATTAGAGCCTCATCTTGTGTGGTCAAGTCCCTATTTTCAGTAACTTCCACACCGATCTTCTCATATTTGTCGTCGATCTTGCTGATTTTCTTAGATTAATCTAGATAGCAAAGACCTGTTGATAATTTTTCAAACCTATAAGGTTTTATTGCGGTGTATTTGTAGGATTAGAAACTCATAGGGTTGTTTTAAAATTTGTGTTTTCTATTTTGATATTTGTGTTACTTGTTGGTGTTATTATTTGCTTTTTGCTTGCTATTTGACTGATGCAATTATTTTCCCTTAAGGAGTATTTGTGTTTATTAGTTGTTATTTACTAGTGTTGGCTTGATTCACCTATGTTAATGGGTTTCAATGTGCCTCCTTTTGAGGTTGCTAGACTTATTGATGTTGTCCTTGATGGAACCAATTATGTTGAATGACATCAGACTATCAAGAGTTTCTTGAAAGGCCATAAATTGTAGCATTAGATTATTGATAATATAAAAAAAAAACCCAAGCAAAGGGAGCACAAAACTAATGAAAATTTTCAAGATCGCTTTGAAGACTAGGATAGCAAAAACCATCAAATGATTACCTGGTTTCGTAATACATCTGTACCAAATCTTTGTTAGGAATTTGGTAATTGTGACCTAGCTAATGATGTTTGGGACTTGTTCGGTAGTCGTTATGTTACAAGTGGACTTGTTCACTAGCATCAGGTTTGGAGTGATGGGATTGAAACCAAGGAGTCACTGGAAACACACAACATACAAAAATCCAGCGAGCTTAAACCTATACCCCATGATCAACTAAAATGAGGTGTGAGAAGATTTGTTACCTTCTAGTGAAGTTTTAGCACCAATAGACATTCCTAAGGTATGACTGAAGCTTCCTAGATGCAACGGAACAATTGCATGAAAACCTTCCGAAAACTTGTATGTGTGAATCCCTTTAATAATTTTGTGTTTGAAAAAACTTTTAAACACTCAATCTAAGAGGAAGAATGTTTTGTTATGTTTGAGAGAATTTTTGGGATCAGCAACTTTGATCTAAAATCTCTCTTAGATTGCATGTAATAGTGACTTTGGCCTCTTGATATAGTTAGTGGAATTTTATAGGGAAATGTGTTGAGCCAAGCCGAGTAAATATTTGCTTAAGTTTGGCTTGGCTACAGGACCGCACTCGAGTCTCATACTTGAGCTCGTGTTCGACATTGAAATAAAGTCCAGCTTGAGCTCAGGTTTGAGCTCGCCATAAGCAAGCTCAAGGTCAAGATCGTTTTTTTTTTCCCCAATTTTACTAGTGGACAATAGAATTTAAGTCCACAATTTTACTTGACATTCATGCAAGTATTCCTTCACTAATTATATCAGCTCGGGTGTGAACTCGAGATAAGCGATTTCGAGGTCGAGATTGCATTCTGCCAAATTTTACCATTACCTCATACTTTTCATGACAATCATGTAAGTTTTTGTCTACGAATGCATTAAACCATTTAATACATTTGATGCATGTCTCCTAATGCCGTATAATTTAATTTCCCAAACTATTCTAAATAGTCCAAATTAAATCTGAATAATTAACTTT
Organism: Pistacia atlantica; assembly: GCA_026229545.1. Taxonomy (NCBI): domain Eukaryota; kingdom Viridiplantae; phylum Streptophyta; class Magnoliopsida; order Sapindales; family Anacardiaceae; genus Pistacia; species Pistacia atlantica. Next base: position 5,685,094 of record CM047901.1, read on the forward strand.
AGATCCATATTGTCCAAGATAGCTTTTATCAACTACCTACGGGACCTATATGGAATTGTTTAATAACAGGCTTCAATGTATTTGGCTCTGTACCCCTTTATCTCATAAACATAAGGTATCAAATATGTTAACGTTATCCAACTCCACTAAAGGGACAATGTTGCACTCCTGAATTAAACACTTTGTTTATTAGAAACTTCAATAATTTAATCCGATTAAATTATTTCTTTAAAGCCTATCTGTTTAGTGATCAACTACACATATACCCTCATGGAACATTGATAACCGGACTAGGTTGCTATACCAATATACCTCTTCAGTTACATCTTTTCCTTGTGACAAGTTTTACAACCACTAAATGATAAATGTTTAATGAACACTTCTTTAAACGCTTGGCCAAGTCTCATCATTCAAGACCCTGTAAAAACCACAAGACGAAATTTCGTAAAACTTTCGAAGCTATGAATTCCATATCTATGTAATAGTGTTCTCGAACCTATAGGGCTATAATCCCAATCAGCCAAAGTATTGATCTGTTAAACAATAGAATCTCATATTCTACTCTAATCAAAGACTGTAGTCTACAAATCAAAGGTACATTATCCATTCAAGATTAAGATACATGTGCTAAAATTGCCAAGGTGTGAAGTTTATGTTTTCTGTTATGGTAGTTACACAGAATTATAAACTTCAATTGGTCCAGTTCAATGCATATCGAATGCACAAGTGTCTCTGCCCTAAAATCTCAATTTTAGTGATTTGAGATTCATCACCCCCATGGAAGCAAAAAACATAATAACCTTATAAAAAAAAAGGGTGCCCAACTTATGTTTTATGGTTGTGAACATAATTTCGAGCTACGATAAAATCTTTTATCTCCCATATAAGATGCTTCATACAAATGAGGATTTCATCTTATTCAATAGCTTCGGAACATTTGACCACTTATATAAATACATATACATATGCATAATAAAGGGAAGTATATGATGGCAATATAAATAAAACATTTTTATTTATTTGACAATTGTTTACATTATTTAGAAAAACACTGTACTTTTAGGCCATAACACCAACATGGAGCGCACTTATTAGTATGAAGCAAGAATCTAGACATCTAGTTTGAGACTATTATGCTAAAATGCCTGGCTATTGAGATCAGTTGACTTTGTCTAAACCTATACTTTAGAATCAGATGATACTGAGCTTGTACTTACACATAGGAACAAGATGTGTCTGATTCAGTCTCATGGGTCTTCATCTTGACTATGAGAATACTCGTGCTTATTTACCATCTATCCTTGCCACCTACCTTTGATACAACTGTTGCTCATCTGATTTCAAAGGAAGCTTGATTCAACACCCTAAAGACATCTCAGATCAATTTTTTCATGGCTATCGCATCTGCGTCATGTACTGCTGTTAATTCCACTACTTAAGGACCTAAATAGCTGACATGTCATTATTGCAAAAAATTGGTCACTTCCTTTATAGATGTCTTACTTAGCCCTAGAAGTTGATGTTGTGGATTTTCGCAAGTGTATGAAATTGTGCAAGTAATAAAGTGTAAGAATACGGATGTCGAACCCAAGGGAATTACTACTATCAATTACCAAAATTTACTATCTAATTACTATTTGATTAATCACAATTTTTATCAAGGAAAATCTAAACTAAATTAACAATTGAATTTAAAAGAAAACTAAAATGAAAACAACTAAAATAAATCTTTTGGTTTAGAACAAGATGATTAGACCTAGGGTATAGATTTCACATCAACTCTTATTCATATGTATTGATCACTTATGTTAATTTTATTAAGCTCTTCCTATAGGTCAAAATCCCTAAATTTTCAATAACTTTCTCTCGAACAATTATCAAATTAACCCCTAATTACTAACCCGAATTATCTCTAATCAGATTTAAGCAATTGGAGATCATTACGATTTATGGAGCTTACCAAAACCTCACAAGTCATGGTAACTTATCTCTAGTGTTCGCTCAGTTTATGGTTGTACTACCATAGACCAACTAAGTATCATCTCTCGATCTCAACCTAGTCTATTAGTTCATTCAATTCTTCGGCCCTTAAGAATAAAAAACATTAGGTATAATAGTAAAACTTAGGAAAAATTCTTAATAAAAATTAACAAGCATAAATCAACACATAATCAAGAGATTGGGCTACATCTTAGCCCTAGAGAATAAATTTAGTTCATAATCAACATGAAAGAAACAATCATCTTCATTGAAATAAGAAACATGAGTTCAAGAAAGAAATAAGAAGACTTCTCTATATTGCCAATCAAAAGCTTCAAAAATTCTGTCACTTTGATCTTCTCTTGCATTAGCCTCCTCTAATTCTTCCCCCAAAGAATCCCCAAAATAATACTAAAAGACTTCTATTTATATCTCACAAGGGTTAGGGTTTTATTTTCCTTAATTCTATTTAGTTTAGGACTCTTAACACTATTTTCCTAATAAAAAACAGAAGAAAAATTTTCAGCTATCATGACTGTGCCCCAGCACTATGTTGCAGCGAGGTCGATTCTAGACATTCTTTAGTTCAAATCTCACCTCATTCCTCAGCACTCCATATATGGTGATTTTTTAGCATAATAACGATGGAATGTGGAGAAGTTGTAAACATATGAAATGTAGTCCTTTGAATTAGCTTTCTAACAGTGAAAGAATTGTCTTGATCTGATGTCTAAAGATTGAGGTATTGTTGAAACACCAAGGCATGCTCACACTGGAACGTAATCTAGAATCTCCTCTTTATTTCAAAGCTCCATAACTTCTTCGATTCAACTCTGATTTTTGATCCGTTTATTTCTACTAGTCACTCAGTCTATTGCTGATATAATTCTTCATCTGAACATAACATTCGAAAAACACTCAAACACAACTATGATCCCATATAGGGCAATTATGAAAAATATTAAGCAAGTTTACCAAATTAAGCATAATTTATCACAAATAATCCCCATAAACCACTATGAAAATAAGTATTTTCAAGCGATTATCAGTTGACTTGTAATTATTGCAAGAAATTTGGTTATTTCATTAGTGATTTTCATACTCGACCGCCAAGATCTTTAGGCAAACAACTATCAACAGGGAAATCAGCCCAAATCTCATCAGCCTCATAATGATGCTTCCCACTCTGCCACTGTTATTGCATATTTAAAATCAAACCCTAAACCTTCCATCAGCTTTTGTGATCTTAAAAAATTGTTGAGTCAAGTTTTTTCTAATCCATCTACATCTAGCTCTCATGTTGCCATGTCTGTCACCCTAGGTAAATCTACTTGGTTTTTTGATATTGCTTGCAGCAACCACATGACTTCTAATCCCAGTTTATTTATGTTTAAAGATTGGCCCCTCACTTACCATCTATTACACCTGCTGATGGTTCTTGTATGTCTGTTAGTCATGAATGTAATGTTCATCTTCTTATTTATCTTTACCTAATACTATCTTGTTCCAAAACTTACCCTTAATCTGATATCTATTGGTCAACTTTGTGAACTTGGTCTTGATGTTCTCTTATCTCAATCTAGTTGTTGTGTATGAGATCCTCAATCAAGGCAAATCCTTGGGAAATGCCATAAGGTTGGTCAGTTGTTCGAGCTTACTTCTCTTTATGTTCTTGCACTTCAAGCTGCTTCCACATCATCTACCTCTCCATTGAGTCTTTGGCATTCTCGTCTTGGTCATGTCTCATTTTCTAGACTGTGTTCTATGGTGTTTACTAGTTGTTTAGGTTAGGTTAAAGATGAATATGTTGATTTTGTGTTGTCAACTTGCCAAACAACTAGCTTTACCTTTTCCTCTTCGTGATTCTGTTTTTGTTGCCCCTTTTGATTTGATTCATTTTGATGTTTGAGACCCTACGCCAAATGAATCAATGGGTGGTTTTCGCTATTTCGTCTTATTTGTGGATGATTATTCTAGATTCACTTAGTTATATCTTATGTAAGAAAGATCTGAATTGCCTAAGATTTATTTTGATTTTGTTACAATGATTCAAACTCAATTCTCTTGCAATATTATAATTTTTTGCATTTATAATGCCATGGAATATAAGGAAAATAAGCATCTTAATTTTCTTAAATTACATGCCATTATTCTTCAGCATTCTTGTCCAGGTACTTCTCAACAAAATGGTAGAGTCGAACGGAAGCATAGGCATATCTTGGATACTGTTCATGCTTTACTCATTTCCTCTTCTTATCTAAAAAAGTTTTGGGGTGGAATTGCTTTCACAACTGTCTACACAATTAATTGAGTTCCTTTATCTATTATTACAAATCAAACTCCCTATAATTGTCTCTATGGTACTTCTCCTGACTATAATTCTCTTATGGTTTTTGGTTGTGCTTATTTTGATATTCTTCAGCCTCATGAGCGCACTAAGCTAGAGCCATGTGCATGCCTTTATTGTTTTCTTGACTATGGGATTGAGCATAAGGGTTACAAATGTTGGGATCCTTTCTCCAAACGTCTTCCTATCTGGGGACATGTTGTTTTTTAGGAAAACACCATGTTCAGTTCTATATCCAAATTTCATGTTTTGATCCATGTTGTTCCTTTCATTAATCCTTTCGTTGAGTTGTTTTCTAACAATGCATATTCATCCAATGAGCTTTCATTGACCATTCCTGAGTTGGGGCCTCATACGGATCCTACTCTGCCTGTTGATCCTGCTCTTGCTGCACCTGCTGATCCTATTACTGCATCACCTCATCTGTCTCCTTCTCTACCACCTCTTATGCATTTTTTCATAAGGGAAACTCAACCTTCTATTCATCTTCATAATTTTCATTGTTATTCTATTATTATTTTCTCTCTACAAGCCTCGCACATTTCGTGAGGCCAACTCTAACCCTCTTTGGTAGCAAGCAATGGCGAAATGTTGCAAGCATTAGTGAATACCAATACTTGGGATTTGGTTGATTTACCTCCTAATAAGTTTGTTGTGGAGTATAAATAGATTTATAAAATTAAGACTCCCTCAGATGGGTCAGTTGATCACTACAAAGCTCGTCTAGTGATTAAAGGTCTTACTCAAGAATATGAGATTGATTATGTGGAAACTTTTGCACGTGTTACTCATCTTCCTTCTATAAGATGTCTCATTTTTGTTGTATCTGTTAGACACTGGTCACTTTATCAAATGGTTGTCAAGAATCCTTTCACATGGGATCTAAAGGAAGAAGTCTACCTATCACCTCCTCTAAGGTATGATCATCATCCCAACAAACTTTGTCAATTGCAGCGAGCCTTGTATGGTCTGAAGCAAGCTCCTCATGCCTAGTTCTCTAAGTTCAATGGTATAGTTATGTTATTTGGATTTGTCTCTAGTCCTTATGATTCAATGTTGGTCACTAAGTAGTCTAAGAGTGTATCATTTTTCTCATTCTATATGTTGATGACATGATTATTACTAGTGATAATGTTGTTAGCTTCCATAATCTTAAACAATACCTTCATCCACACTTTGAGATGAAGGATTTTAGAAATCTTAGCTATTTCTTAGGCCTGGAGGTTTCCGATGGGAATGATGAATACTATTTGTCCTTGGCCAAGTATGCCACTGATCTTTTGTCTTGAGTTGGTCTCTTTGATAGTAAGATTGAAACCACTCCTCTAGAGACCAATCTCAAGTTTTGTGCTACAGATGTCGAGCCTTTTTCGGATGCCACTAGGTATCGCCAGCTTGTTGGGAGCCTCATATGTTTGGCTGTTACTCGACCAGATATTTCTTATGCAATTCACTTAGTTCGTTAGTTTATGTCTACTCTTCAGTCTACTCATTATGCATTTATTCTTCGAATCTTGAGTTATGTGAAGGGTACTTTGGTTCATGGTCTTCACTTTCCACGTACCTCATCTCTTTAGTTACATGCTTACTCTGATGCTAATTGGGCTGGTGATTCTACCAATCAATGATCTACTTCTATTTATTCCGTTCTTGATGATTCCTTAGTTTCTTGGTGAAGCAAGAAGTAATCAGTTGTTGCAAGGTTGAGTACGGAATCTGAGTATCAAGCCTTAGCTGATAGTACTTTTAAGTGTATTTAATTTAGCTAATATGCCTTTTGACGGACATAGGTATATATGGAGCTTTCAAGGAGTACTCCTCTCCTATCTAACAATTGAAGTACCATTCAAATCACGCATAATAACGTGTTTCATGAGCGTACTAAACTTATTGAGAATGATTGCCATTTCATCCGAGATCACGTTTGAAGGAAAGATTTGCACCTTCTTTCTATCTCTTCTACCAATCAACTTGCAGATCTCTTCACCAAAATAAACCCTCCAAGATAATTTCATGATCTTGTTAACAAACTTAAGTTGGTAGTTACTCTACCACCTTAAGTTTAAGAGGAATGTTAATTGTATTATTATATTTGGGCTTAAGCCCACTGTGTAGTCTAGGGTTATCTAGTTATTTTTGTGTCCCACATCACCAAGTTAGTGGGATCATTATTCCTATTGAATAGTATATATGTGTGCTATTTCATAGATAATAAAGTAGACTCTTTTAACCAAAAATTAACTCTATAAACGTTGAGCAGAAGCTCCGGCAACATTCCCACAAATGGAAAGTCCTTCGATAGCCCATTGTTGCTGGTGAAGTAGCGAAGAAGAAGCAAATGATTGCTAGGAAGATTTAAAAAAGGCCAATTAATGTCATATTCAGACTTGTTGAGTTTGGTCTATTAAGTTATCTCTACTTGAGATTAAGTGGAATATCACAGTATTAATGATGAATTAATTTTCATCTAATAAATAATTGAAGACGATATCTATCCATAACATTTTCATTTAATAACTAATTGAAGACGATATCTACCATAACATTTATAATTGTAGAAAATCTTGTCCATTGCGCTCAAAATGTTTGATTTTACAAGGCATTCTTTGTCTAGTAATTAATGATCACTCAGAATATCCATAAAATTCGTATACACGAAGCTTCGTTGTAGCATTAATGATCACTCACCTCAATTTGTTGACTAGTAATTAAATGTAGTTATCAAACAAAGAACAGTTTCAAACTAGAAGATATGTGATAGGGTTTGGGATATGATCTGTTTATACAAGGAACAGAGACCTCAAAGAAGAAAAGATAGAGAGATTAATTGACAAAATTCTTCATTGATAACCATAATCTAGATTTAGACTATTATATAGTCTTAAAATTGATCCAAATGACTCCCAAAATGACTCTAATTCCTATTCTAATTGCATAATAGAATAATTTGTAATTCCTATTTTAAAAGATATCATAATTGTATGATATCCTAAATGACAAAATCTGGGCTTTTTCATCATATTATTTCCTTTATAGTTTTATTCCTCTTCTTTACTGACCCTACCCGTCGAGAAGCTCATTTCTGTCTTTCATCCTTTCTCCCCCAATTGATATACACGCCTCCTACTTTTTTTTGCGTTATTATTTTCTCACAAAACTTAAATACTCTCCTTCCACTACTGCAATTTTAAGATATTCAAAACCCCATTGAAAGTAAAAACTATTATTGTGTGGGTTGGGGAGGGTGTTAAGCCGAGACGCTCTCCTATTAGAAACCTGAAATACGTGTAAGTGGGAAGTGCAGGAGAACATGGAGATTAATGTGCTGTCAAGAATTAGTCCAAGCAACTTGAGCAGGAGGCATGAGAATAGGCCATGTAGTAGAAATGGCTACTTTATTTTGGTTTTGTCATTTACTAATTAATTGCATTATGCTAGCTATTAAGTACTGGTTGAGGCCTACTTTTTAGCTAGTGGGGTCGTTGAGTTTAGGAGTAGCAGTTGAACTCTCTGTTTATTTAAGTTCTTTGAAATTCAATCAAAGGAAGCACATTTTATCCAAACTCTATCTTTAATTCTCACAATAAGAGAATCCCATTTACTTAAGCAATTGTAATTTGGCTTTGACTGGGACTTATAATTGATATTAGAGCCAGGTTGAAAATGGCAACCAATAAAGAGAGAATTGAAAATTTACAGATTGAGCTAGGCAGACCACAAGATGGATGAGTAGAATGGAAATTGGCATAAGTTGCGCCAACTAGAAGAAACCATCAACACACTGTCTAAGGTAAGGCTTAATAAGACAAGCCCAAACAACACAAGTGATTACAGCAGCCATTTAAGGAGCAACCATGAGGAAAATTGGGAAGGAATAGATGGGAATAGACAAATATTCTTATCCAAGCTAGCTAAGCTTGAATTTCCAAGGTTCTCGGGTGATGATCCAACAGAATCGTTCAACCTAGTTGACCAATTCTTTGAATACCAAGTTCCTATAGAGGCACAGAAAGTGTCATTGGCTTCATTCCACCTTGAAGGAGAAGCTAATCAATGGTGGCAATGGCTACGTCAAGCTTATAGAGTAGAAGGAAGGGTGGTGATATGGGCTATTTTCGAAGAAGATTATGGGCTCAATTCAGACCAAATGAATGTGAAGACTTCGATAAAGTGCTCTCAAGGGTGAAACAAGTTGGCTCACTACGGGGCTACCAAAAAGAATTTGAGAAGTTAGGCAACCGTGTGTAAGGATGGACGCAAAAGGCATTGGTGGGGACTTTCATGGGTGGACTCAAACTAGAGATAGCAGACAGCATACGAATGTTGAAGCCTAAATCCTTGAAAGAGGTAACCAGTCTTGCCCGCATGTGAGATGAGCAGTTAACTCGCCAAAAGAGGTTCACACTCCCACCATTCAACCGAGCACATCTAGAACTTCCAGCCCCATCAAAAACCAAACCAGCATCTTCAATGAAACGACTCTCACGGCCTTTGTTTTAATTGCGATGAAAAATTTACAGCAGGACATAGGTGACGAGGCCCTTAACTATTGTTGCTAGAAGGAGATGACGGTAATGATGATGAAGTTGGTGATGAGTAGGCCTGCACAAGCTGAGCCGAACACTATCGGGTTTGAGTTTGAATTTGTCGAGCCTAGGAAAACCATGTTCGTATTCGAGTTTGGTAAGTTGCTGGGTGTTTGAGTTCGATTCGAGTTTGGTTCTTTTGTTATTCGAGCCGTGTTTGAGTTCGAGATGAGGCTCAAATTCGAGTTCTAGAAGGAGCCCGAATTTGTGCTCGCATCAAAGTTCAAATTCGAGCTCGAATAACTGCTCGAATTCTTATTCCATCTCAACCTGTAATTGCATTAGTTTATTTACATTCAGTTTTAAAATCAAATTTCCATGAACTCTAAAGTTCCAAAATGCATGATCAAATTTAAAATCAAATTATAGAACCTGATTGCAATGGCATCATCAAACTAAATTAAACAATGCTAATTAAGTACTCAACAACACTATAAACAAGCTGAAAATTACTCCTAGCAACCCTTTTTGATCAAATTTACGCAACACAAGTTACACAACTATACAAGTAAAACTTCCTGCATCATGTAAAACTTCGGTTGTATTCCCCTCCTCCATGTGTATATCAAAATCAGATGTCTCAGTACCTCAAAAATAACAAAACTTCATCAATTGTCTCATCCAAAGGAGTGTATAATTGGAATGCAATTGCAAATGGTCAAAATTAACTTCATCGGTTTGCCCCTCAACCTGTAGCAATTAAATACTATTATTGGCAAGATCCCACCATTTATCCACCAAAAACCAAATGAAATGGCAACATCCGAGTTTTCATCCATCTCAATATGAATCAATTAAACCAAGCAAACAGTTACGTACATAAAACTATGCAACTCACAAAATTATAGTGATTTGTACATATAAATGAGAACTACATGTAATTTATATCCAATCAAAAAGCATTCAAAATTTCAGAGACCCCAATTTAAAATTATTATTTGACTTGATCGAATTTGAATTACATTTTAATTATGCTACACATTTATGGAATCCTATATAAAAAAAAATGAATGTGTGACCTAAATGTCTAACATTTGTGTCAAGCACTCAACAATTAAGATGAAGCAAGATGTGATTGATCCAAGTCCAGACTAATGTTGAACAATCAGTGGATGAGTTGTGGTTATGGGTGAAATGTCACTCAACAATTAAGATGAAACAAGATCAAGATTAACGAATCTCTTTATGAATTATGATAAATAGATATATTTTACAAGTTTATTACTACTGGTAAGAATTTTTATATACATATACTTAAGAAATGATGTTGAGAATATATATGTTGTAGAGTATTCATTTTTGTCAAACATATGAGTTATGTATGTGTACAATAGTTATGTGTACACACTGGTTGCTAATCCTTTTATTTGGCTTGTTTCATCTGTTGTGTGTGTATACATCAATTCTTAGTGCACACTATTTGCCAGACTTACGTCTTGGCTTGTTTTGTTTCGAGTGTGTGTGCACAACGGTCTGTGCTTACACTCTCACTTCAGATATTTTGCAATCTAACACGAGTTGTATGTCTGATAAAGTGAAAAAGATATTGTTTATCTTTGTCTCTTGATATTTAGCACCTTTTACATGTGTCATAATATCCTTAAGTGGTCTTAGGGAATAAAATTATCTTTCCCGATTTGTTTTGTGGTCTAAACCAAAAGAAGGAATATTTTCCTTATTTGGACAAACATGGGTCAGCCCCTTGTTGGCTGATGTGACACTATATTATTGAGCACGAAATCCTGCATTACTCTTTCTTACGTAAATGAATCTAACCTTTTGATCTTTTATTCATTATACTTTGAAATTTTTAGAGTATTATTTCTCTTAAGATTCAAGATTCTTTTTCCATTATTGTGCCAAAAACCTCACCATATCAAACATAGACTTGATGACTATTGGAACGTGGTTCCTTTGCTGATGCTAGTGCGTGGCATCGATGCTTGAAGCTTGGTGGTTTACAAGCTGGTCTCAGGTGTGTTCTCAGCGAAAAGAAGCTCCAAGGAGTTGCTATATGTTAAGGATTCAAAGTGTGGTTCTAAGTGTAAAGTTGAACAAGGAGTTCTTTTTACTGTAACTTAGATCATCTTTGAACCATATCTTGTAATGTGTTTTTGACTTAGTGGATTGCTTCGATCTGGACAAGGTCTCATGGATGTAGGCTAAATGTGGATTTAGCCAAATCATGTATACGGTTGTGTTCTTTACTTTCTGCACTTATGTTTGTTGTGGTTAAAGGCTGAAAATCTCTTAATCAACTTGGTAATATTCCACTACATGTTAAAATGGGTACTTAAAAACTGAAGTGTGTTAACCAATCCCCAACATGTACAATTGTACATCATATATATGTATTTATTTTCTCCTTAATGTACATAACGTAGTTAAGGGCTAAAGTTAATAAGTACTATTATAATAATTTGCTATATTTATAAATTATAAAGAATAAATATATAATGGACATTTTTAAAATTTTCAAACAAATCAATGGTTTATTTCAGTATTATTTAAAATGAGGGTAAATTTTTAAAAATAAAAATATCAAAGTTTTTGAAATAATCTTAAAGGGGCAATTAATATACATAATCAATATGTATTTTATTGTTCACAAGCCTCAGAGTTCGAAAGCTCGTTAAGGCTCACAAATTTTAAACTATTCACGAACTTGAGAGCTCGAAAGCTCGTTCAATGTCTTGCCCAGCTTGAACTGTTCGTAAGCCTAAGAGCTCAAAAAGTTGTTAACTATTCACAAATTTTCATCTGTTTGCGAACTTTCAAGCCAAGTACTACCAGGTTTGATACTTGGTTCGAACATTACTCAAACTGTTCAAGTTTGAGTTCGATTCGACAGATTTCGAGAGCCGAATATGAACTTTAGGCGAGCCAAGCTCGAACTGTTCACGAATAGTTCAGTTTGATTGTAGGCCTAATGAGGTGGAGCAAGAGCTAACCGAATTGCAACAGAAGCCTGAAATCACCTTACATGCTTTGACAGGATGGACAACCTCTAAAACCATGAGAGTAGTGGCAAAGGTGGGACAACACAATATCAAGGTACTCATTGATAGTGGCTCTACACACAAGAAAATAGCAAATTTGTTGCAACTTCCAGTAGTACCCACCGAACCCTTCGATGTGAGGGTAGCCAATGGCAGCCCATTGAAATGTAAAGGGAGATTTGATCATGTGCAAATTCTAGTCAGTGTATTCCCTTCTCACTCACTTTTTACTCATTACCGCTAACCGGTTTGGACTTTGTTTTAGGCGTGCAATGGTTGGAACAGCTAAGGATAGTGGTGTGTAATTGGAAGAAGATGACCATGGAGTTTAAATGGCATAATCAATTCCAAATGTTACAAGGGATAAATAAACGGCCTATTCAAGCCGTATCATTAAGAGTTATTTCAAAAGAAGTAAGGCAAGGGAGTTCTATGTTTGTTGTTTGCCCATAACCATTGGAGGAAGTTGCATCACACGGCTGCCACCCAGATATGCAACAATTATTGGAAGCTTTTGAGGATCTTTTACAAGAACCACAACAATTGCCACCAATAAGAGAAATGGACCACTGAATTCCTCTTAAAGGATGGAACCGAGCCAATCAATCTGAAACCCTACAGGTATGCCTATTTCCAAAAGGCTGAAGTTGAAAAACAAGTTCATAACATGTTTATAAGATCAAGCACTAGTCCCTTTTCATCTCTTGTTTTATTGGTCTAAAAAAAAAAAAAAAAAATTGGAACATGGTGCTTTTGCACATACTATAGAGCCCTTAATGTCGTGACCATCAAAGACTAATTTCCTGTAAAACCCCTCCCTAGCCGGGTATTTCCTAAGTATCCATTGGCCATTGAGAACCTAGAAAACGCACGCCTAGGAAAGAAGTTTATTTTAAAATCCTATTTAAAGAATAAACTTGTAGTTTAAAACATATATATAGATATATGTGTTTAATTTTTTTCTTAACTATAATAAGTTCATTGTATAATCAAAAAATATAATTTCCTTTCTTGGAGTAAATTATGAAATCCATAGTAATACTTACTAGAACATACACACTTTTATAAAATTTACTAGCAATTTGATTTCCTTTATTAATACAACGTATTTACTCCATTATAGAACATGGACATAATTACTACATTATGAGATATGAACATAATTACTACACTAAATATTAGCAAAACCATTCAATAGTCATCATTAAAGCATCCCCTCATGCTCATAGCGTCCCTTGGAATCCTCTCCCAGCTTCATGCCTTAATCCGTACCTACAAAACATTTTAAAACATTTCGAGGGGTGAGCGCTAATCGCTCAGTAAGGAATATGGCCATTTATAAACTATTAAGGTTCATTATACAAGTAAGTTACTTAGGACTTTACCTACCTACAAAACATGACCTTCATTCTTTGACATAATAAGTTCATAAAACATATCATACATTTTGGACTTTTCTCATAAACATAAGTCATAACATAACCATACATAATATAACATAGAACATAAATGACTTATGAAATATTCATGTACATGGCATGCTTATTTGTTTTGTCTATACACTTGACGATTTCATTAGTCTTTGTTATCCGATCGGATTCATTTGAACCATTACCTTGTTCTTGGTCGTCACCTCAAAGGACTCATGGTTTCCATAAGAATTCCATTCCTCTGATCTTGGTTTATACCTCAAGAGACTCATGGAATTCATTCATTAACATTTCATAATTTTTTTCATAAGACAACTAAATAAGCTATATGCATTACCATTATGAATGCAAACATATGGACTAACATCTCCCATGCTCAATCATACTATATTCTCCTACTAAACTTCTTAACTTAATTCATTTAATTTCTCATACAATTCAAGGAATTTTGGTATTAAGTTTATTCAGGGGTTTATTAGAATTAGAAACAAATGGGAATTTCCATTAAGAAGTTGGATGCCATATAGTTCATCACTTTTCAAGCAATTTTTACCTTATCTTCCAATTCGAACTGGTTCTTGCCTAAAACACAAAAGTTTTAGGTATGTTTCTCAAATTTTTAACACTTCAAGAATCAACTCAATCGGACTTCTATAACTTCAGTTATGACTGATTCAGTGAAGCATGTACAGTATAAGTCTTAAAACAGCCAAATCCGAATTCTATTCATTTTAACCATGTCACCTTCATTTGCACATTCATATTATTTTCCATATCATTCTAAGTATAAAAGGCCATAAAAACCTCCCTTTTTACAGAACCAAAAAGTGCCAAAACATCGTCCAACTACAAATCTCTTAATTGGCATAATCATCCTCCATATGCACACATACACCAATCAACACACCCATTTAAACAACTCATAACCAAAACATAGCATCACACTCATATTAACATAAATAAATGTAAGTTTCATAAACCCTAGGTGTTATCAATTGTAGTCATAAGGGAGATTTTTTCCTTACCATAGTATTCAAAGCACAAAGGTACTCCTCCTTGGCTCCAAAGTTTCACCTTTCTACCTTACACACATAACCACTTATGAATTTCTCTTTTAACTAAAAATTCAGAAAAACTAGGGTTTTGAAACTCACCTTTAAACCTGAAATTGAAGTTCTTTAAGGGTGGATGGTGATCTCCTTTAAAAATCAACTTGAAATCCTAAGAAAATTTGAGAATAAAAGCTTGGATTAGTGGCTTTTATGGTGGATTTGAGAGATGAAGAAGAAGATGATATATTTGGGGTCTCCAAGGCCGACTACTCTCTCTTTAAATCTTGTAAATATTAATTCCATTGATACTCTAATGTGATTGGTCAATAAAAGTTAGATATAAAGGTCATTTGGCATAAATTTTTCATATAAGGGCATTTTGGTCATTTCTACCACAACATAAAGATAAGTACTCATTTAATGCCATTTGACTTCTTTAAAACACTTAACCATTAAGTAATTCTACTAGGTAAATGACTAATTTACCCTTGGTGCACTTTTATGGACACTTAAATCATATGGTTTTGTATGAAAAGACCATTATACCCTTGGTTACCGTTTATGCCATTTAACCTTATCAATCAACTTTATAACCATTCTACCCTCATTTCTCTTCAATGACATCATCCTTTACACTTTATAATGGCCACATCTCGAAATACATGTAAATTGACCATTTTACCCTTCCATTCAAAAAAAGAAAATTACTTGAAAAGGTAAATTTCATACCTTAGGGCATCGGAATAATAACGTGGGGTTTACATTTCCCATCCCTACAGTTGATGATATGTTAAATGAGCTTTATGATGCAACTTATTTTACAAAACTAGACCTAAAGGCTAGTTACCACCAAATTCGAGTAAATCTTATAGCCATTACCAAGACGGCATTTTGTACTCATAATGGTCACTACGAATATTTAGTCATGTTGTTTGGTCTTTGTAATGCACCCTCTACATTTCAAGCCATTATGAATTATGTTTTTTGTACTTACCTTCGCAAATTTGTCTTAGTCTTTTTTTATGAAATTTTGATTTATAGCCTCAGTTGGAACATGCATCTTGAACTTTTTAAAATTCTTTTAAAATATTAAGGCATCATCAATTTTTTATTAAGATGAGCAAATGTGCTTTTGGGCAACAAGAATTGGAGTACTTGGGCCATATAATTACTCCACATGTCAAAAAAGTGGATCAAAGGAAAATTGAAGCAATGATTAATTGGCCTAGGCCTACTAATATTTCAGAATTGCGTGGTTTTTTAGACCTTATAAGTTACTATAGAAAATTTGTACGCAATTACGGCATCTTGGCTTGACCACTCACCAATTTGTTAAAGAAAGGCCAATTTGGATGGCCAAAAGAGGTAGAACAAGCATTCACAAATCTTGAGCAAGCTATGACGTCTACACCAACTCTAGCAATGCCAAATTTTACTAAACCATTTGTGATTGAATCGGATGCTTCGGATGTAGGAATAGGAGCGGTTCTCACTCAACAAGGTAAGCCGATTACATTTATGAGCCGAGCTTTGGGAATGTCTAAGAAATCATGGTCCACATATGCAAAGGAAATGCTAGCAATTGTCCAAGCTATTCAGACATAGCAACATTACTTGTTGGTACAGAAGTTTTATATTCATACTGATCAACGCAACCTCAAGTACTTATTAGAGCAGCGTATTGCAACACCAACATAAGTAGGTGGCTAAGTTGCTTGGTTATGACTACAAAATTCATTACAAACCAGGTTGTGAGAATTCAGTAGCTGATGCACTATCGAGATCAATTGACTGCCCCAGTCTTGATGCTTTATTTATCTCACAGGTTGAGATATAGGAGGAAATAAAAAAAGCAGCAGTTGGACAAGCTTACATGGAAAGAATTGGGAAGTTGGCAATGGACAATCCAGGAGCTCCTTATTCTTGGCGCAATGAATTGGTTCAATTGGAGATATTATCAGTTTTGGTAGCTCAGCAGCTCAACACACACTTTAGTTGCACACTTCAGTCAGCTCAATACACTTCAACAGAGTAGTTTTAAGTTTGTTACTGATATAACAGAATTGTAACTATAGTTAGTTAAGTGTTAGTTGAGTCTACTAGAGTTAGAGCTTGAGTTGAGCTTTGAAAGCTTGAGTTAAGCTTTTAAAAGCATATTGTATTTTCCAGAATGTTAGTTTTTTTCCCGATTAATAAAAACTCTCATTTTACTCTCTGCTTGAAATCTAAAGCGGTATTAGAGCTTTAGGGTTTTTTATTCTTCAAATCGGTAAGAGGAAGAAAAGCTTGGTCCCTTCAATTCGCTCCTTCATTTGTTTGATTTAGCCATCAATTTGTTCAGTTTTGTTCAAAAGCTCAAATCAGAGTAGTTCAACGTCAGTTTTGCTTGAAGACGCCAATCTGTTTGACGGCAAATCAATTCAATCCGACGACGAGAATTTGCTTCGTCCGTTTTGTGAATAACAAAGCAATTACAGAGAATGGCGAACACAAGTCTTGAAATGCAAATGAGTCTTATAGATTCAAACTCACCACTCTATATCCACTCATCAGACACACTAGGATCAGTACTAATGATAGAACAACTCATAGGCACCGAAAATTATGGTATTTGGAGTAGAGCTATGACAGTCTCACTTCGAGCCAAGAATAAGTTGGGATTTGTGGATGGTACATGCAAGAAGCCATCTGATTCAACTTTAGGTGCACAATGGGAAAGATGTAATTCACTAGTTTTGGCCTGGATTTTTAACACCGTCTCAAAGGAAATCTTTAATGGAATTGTTTACTCCACTAGTGCAGATCAAGTATGGCAGGATTTACAAGAGCAATATCATAAGGTGAGTGGAACAAGAATCTATGGAATCCATCGGCAAATTGTGAATCTCACATAAGGTACCATGTCTGTAGCAATTTATTACAACAAGTTAAAAGCGTTATGGGATGAGTTGAGCTCCATGATCAGCTTACCACCACCTGATAGTGAGTCGGCTAAAGCATATCTTGATCACCTAAATCAACAAAGATTGTTGTAGTTCCTAATAGGCCTTAATGATGCTTATTCCATAGTAAGAAGCCAAATACTCTTGATGTCGCCGTTGCCTTTAGTCAAGCAAGCTTATTCCATTGTTAATCAAGATGAAAGTTAGAGGATTTTGTCAGGAACTAATGCTGGTTCAGATGTCACTACTGCACTATACGCGCAAAATACACAGAAATGGCAAAATCAAAATCCTAAATATAAAGGGAATAAGCCTTACATAGAATGTGATTTCTGCCATCTACCAGGCCACAAGAGAGACACTTGTTATAAAATTCATGGATATCCAATGGATTATAAAGGGAAGATGACTGGATCCAAGAATAAATCATCGGCAAATCAAGCACAGAGCAATGCTCAAGCACCTTCTACAGCTGACTCTACGAGAGATTCATCAAAAAGTTCACTTGGAACAATTCTTTCAGCTAAACAATACTCGCAGCTCCTCCAGTTGCTTGGTAAAGAAAATATTTCAGCTCCAGCCAACGTGGCAGGTATCACAACATCACTCTTCTCTTGCTATAATGAAACTGAAGATTGGATTATTGATTCAGGAGCAACAGATCACATGACCAGTAAATTGTCTAGCTTAAATTCTCCTATTGGCATGGACTCTAGCCTAAACACTTATGTTGGTCTGCCCAATGGTACAAAAACTAGGATTAGACACACTGGTTCTGTTAAACTTGATGAAAATCTTAGTCTTGATCATGTGTTACATTTACCAGATTTTAAGTATAATATGTTTTCAGTCTCAAAATTCACTTCATCCAATAATTGTGCCATTACATTTTATCCTGATTTTTGCTTAATCCAAGATCTCTGGAGTGGCAAGTTGAAGGGGATTGGTAGAAACTTTCAAGGCTTATACTTCTATGTGCCTATTACACAATCAGCCTCACCCAATCCTGACATTTATACACTAGCTAAAACACTTTCCACCACTGATGTTTGCAATATTGTAGTAAATAAGTCAAGTCTTAACTCCAAGTTTATTTCTTCTAGTTCATGTTCTAATTTTCCTGTTTGGCATCAAAGGTTAGGACATGTACCAAATTCTGTCTTTAAACAAATGATAAAGACTTTGCCAATTGACAATTTTTCCCATTGTTCCATGTGTCCATTGGCAAAGCAAACTAGAATACCTTTTCCATTAAGTCAATCTAGTACAAGTCATGCTTTTGATCTTTTGCATTTGGATGTATGGGGACCTTATAAGGTACCTACTTATGGAAATGCTAGATTCTTTTTAACAATTGTGGATGATTGTACAAGAGTTACATGGTTGTTTTTGATGCAATTTAAATCTGATGTTTTTCAAATACTAAAGCATTTCTTGACTATGGTAAATAATCAACATTGTGTAACACCTAAATGCATTAGATCAGACAATGGTTTGGAATTTTTCAATAAAAATTGTCAAGAATTATTCCAAAAGTATGGCATTCAACATCAAAGTTCATGTGCTTACTCTCCACAACAAAATGGTGTTGTGCAAAGGAAGCATAGACATATTTTACAAGTGGCCAGGGCTTTAAAGTTTCAATCAAATTTACCACATTATCTTTGGGGTCATTGTGTTCATGCGGCTGTTTACTTGATCAATAGATGTCCCACACCTGTGTTAAATGGTCTTTCCCCATTTGAAAAGTTTTATGGCAAGCCCCCTTCACTTGCACACTTGAGAGTTATTGGATGCTTAGCCTATTCTACCATTCTTACTCCTAAGGATAAATTTTATCCCTGGTCTACTCCATGTGTGTTTGTAGGCTATTCTTTGAATAAAAAAGGTTACTTATTACATAATTTACAAACTCATACTATCCAAACTACTAGGGATGTTGTATTCTATGAGCACGTATTTCCTTTCAAATTGCATACATCAACTTTGCCTCTTTTTCCATCAGATTCTTTCTTAGACATTGACACATCTGATTTACATACACATTCAAGTCTGTCCCCTCTGCATCATGATCACCTTACTAATTCCACAACAGAACCAGCTGTGATCTCTAATTCCTCACCTATATCAAGTCTTACCAGTCCACCAATTGTTCCTAATCTTACTTTTGAACCTGAATCCTTAAGAGATCCTCATCCTGAACCTTTTAGGAAATCCACCAGAACGACAAAACCACCCATTTGGACCACAGACTTGCATTGCCCTATACTCACTTCTTCGTCACAAACTCATCTAGTGAAGTATCCAATTTTAGATTGTATTTCTTATACACAAATTTCACCCAAATACCAAGTTTGTCTTAGCAAAATTTCTTCCTTAACTGAACCTGTCAGTTTCTCCCAAGCTTCCAAAGATCCTAAATGGGTTGAGGCTATGTCAAAAGAGATAAAAGCTTTAGAAGATAATCATACTTGGTCATTGGTCCCCTTGCCTCCTGGTAAACATCCAATTGGATGTAAATGGGTGTACAAGCTGAAATTTCATGCCGATGGAACCTTGGAGAGGTATAAGGCTAGGTTAGTGGCAAAGGGTTACACACAACAAGCAGGGATTGATTATGAGGAAACTTTTTCCCCTGTTGTTAAAATGGTAATTGTTAGGACTATCTTGTCTTTGGCTTCCATAAACAATTGGCCTTTATATCATCTTGATGTTGATAATGCTTTCTTGCAAGGAGACTTACTTGAGGAAATTTACATGACCTTACCTCAAGGTTTTCCTAAGCCCTCTGGACAGCATATTGTGTGCAAGCTTACCAAGTCTTTATATGGTTTAAAACAGGCCTTTAGGGCCTGGAATTTCAAGCTTACTTCTGCCTTGGTTCAAGGTGGTTTCTCCCAATCCAAATCAGATTATTCATTATTTGTAAAGAAGGATGGTAATCAAATGGTGGCTGTTCTAGTTTATGTTGATGATATAATCTTCACGGGTAGTAGTTCAGCCTTGATAGCTAAAACTAAGTTATTACTTCACTCACATTTCAAACTTAAAGACTTGGGGCTGCTAAGATACTTTCTTGGTTTAGAGGTGGCAAGATCTGATAAGGGCATTTCTATTTGTCAACGCAAATATGCCCTGGAGTTGATATCCACTACTGGTTTAGCTGGCACTCGACCTTCTCTTATCCATCTTGATCAGCATGTAATGTTTACATCATCAGATTATGATAACCAATTTGACATTTCGGGAGATCCCTTGTTACCTCATACTGCCCCTTATCAACAGCTCATAGGTAAACTTCTCTACTTATGTATGACATGTCCCGATTTGAGCTATTCAGTCAATATGTTAAGTCAGTTTATGCATGCTCCTAAAGTGTCTCATATGCAAGCAGCCTTGAAGATTGTCAAATACATAAAAAATGCTCCTGGTTTAGGCTTATTTTTTCCTTCTGAAAATTCTGTCAAGCTTAATGCTTATTGTGATTCAGATTGGGCTTCTTGTTTACTAACAAGGAGGTCAATTACTGGTTTTCTACAAAAATCGGGTACGTGTGCCACCAAATTCCTGAATAATTCCTCAACTATTACGGGAATTTCATGATTCTTACTTTGGTGGACATTTTGGAGTCTTACGCACCTGCAAAAGATTGGCACAACAGTTTTATTGGCCTTCCATGCATCGGGATATGCAGCAATATGTTTCTTCTTGTGATATTTGCCAAAGGGCAAAGGCCGACACTCTCTCTACAGCAGGACTTTTACAACCTTGTTAGTTCATTTTGTATTTATTTTTTTCTGTCATTATTTGGCTATAAGGAATTCAAAGTACTCAATTTTGGACTGTAATTGTCGTGGCAGTGACCACAAGCATTAATTTCATTTTGTTAACTTAATGGAGACGAAAAAAATTAGATAGGATGGATGTAGCTAGTAACAGATTCCACAAAATCGTAGACCAAATAATTTAATGATTTGTATTTATTTTATGTTTTATTCAGATCATCATCATTATAATGAGCAATAATATACGAAATGAGTCATTCAAGTGCTGGAAATTAAGCCACCTCGTGATCCCTAATCTAATAATCTTAGTGTTAGTTTAGGGAGGAAGCACGGATTATTGGCTAAGGTAAGGGTAGATTAATATGATCAGTTAATAAGTTTTGAAGTTATAAATGTATGCTCAAGACAAGACTGGGTTATGTTTAATGATAATTAAATGTGTGAAAGATCATGTGTCAAATAAAATACTAACTTAATTGTCCTATGTTTTATAAAAAAATATAAGATATTATTAAGTGTTCATAAATTTTGATTGCGTTACATATTTTCTTCATTTTGATTCCTGCTCTATTTGATACCTATGTGCTGTAGAATTGATGAAATTGTTTTGAGATTCTTCTAGAAAACCAGAGTAAAGAACGAAGAAGAAGAGAGAATTATGTTTCAATTAAAACTGATTTTCTTTCGAGGTGGCCTTTTATATATAACCGTAATGTTAGAAAAGTAACCCATCCAACCTGATCTGACCCGGCCCACAGCAGGTTAAACCCAACCCGCCCATAAAGCCGGTTCAGATTAGACCCGCCACTTGTTAGGGTTGGTTGGCCCAACCCGGCACGCCAACCCTAACCGGATGGGTTAGGTTGCGAGCCGGGCGAGTTAGCCCCGTTTTTTGTTTTATTTTTTCTCCTCTTTCCTCAAAATCAAGCGACAGTACCTGACCACCTGCTTCAGTCTAGTTTACATTGAAATTTGAACTTCACTAGTTCTACTAATTCCATCCCTAAATTTCTCAGGGGCCAAATAAGTCACACAAAATTGCACTCCAGTTTCTTCTCCTCAGTCAAGCAGGTATCTCCGGTGCTCCAGTTTTCAATTTAATTCTCTATCAAGAACGCTCATTTTCTACCTCATTCTTTTTTCTTTTCTTTTTTATTATTATTAATAATTTGCGGACAGTTTGAGAAAAGACTGACACTTGAACAGCAGACAGAACACCCCTCTCCTACACAACCAGTTCAAGAAAGCAACTCTTAAGTTCAAATCATCAATAGAACCGCTTGGCTCCCGTATATATCTCCATTTAGACCAAACCCACAACAACTCAACTCTCCAAGAAAGTGGCAACAGTGAAGCCCCACAAGTATTTTTATCTTTGTCTCCCAAATTTCCACCTTCAACCCAACAAAGCCCTCCTCAGATAAACCCAACAACAACCGATGATCAAGAATCTAATGATGTTGATGACATTAAAATATTGATGCAGCTTCTGGGTATATCCAATCATTTTGAAGAGAGAAAAGAAAAAGAGGAAGAGAGGGGCGGTGTTGGTAATTGTTGTGAATGTGAAGGTGGAGTTTTATGAAAAGATTGTTGTAGTTAAGCGACCCGAGTGAGAAGGAGTGGAGAGACTGGAGGGATGCATCAAGTACTTTTTCGGAGATGAGGAGCCTTTGAGGTTTGGCTTTTTTGCTAATGGGCAAAGCTGCTTTTGCTTTTTAGCATCAATTCCACTAAAAACCAATCCAATTCATCTGAAAATAACAAATAAATGCTAAACAAAGCACCAAAATAATCACTTTTAATTGGTTTTATACCTCCAGAGCTTGCTTGTAGCGCCTGTACTTCCTCAACTCCTTAATAACTCTAGAAAGCTCCCATTTTGTAACCTTCCTGACTCCATTCTCCCACTGATTCAACACAGAAGCACAACCCATTTCAGGATTCTCCATAAGAGATATTTTCTTGTAAATAGCATTCCATTTGATCATGGGTCTTCGCTCAAAGTCCACCGTTCCATAGTTGTGAATTTAAGATATAGAGCATCTTATGATGGGGAGTTTCTTGTGCGTTACAGTTTGGTGAAGGGCAGAAGTAGGAAGTTTACATGGAAGAAGTTGAGAATAAGAGAGGGTCAACCCAGCGGGTTGGTGGGTTCTTTTAAAAAAACAAAATAGTAACCCGCCGGGTAGCGGGGTTGCCATATAACAACCCGACCTGTCCGAGGGTTGCACGCGGGTTAGGTTCAACTCGGCCCGCCAATAAGAGGCGGGCCGGGTTAAGCAGGTCCACCTCCATATAACCGTTGTATGAAACGCACCATTTCTATCTAACTCTCATTTCTTACAAATTAACCCATCTGAACTCTAAGGGGACGTTTGGTTCAGGAATGTTAGATTACTGGGAATATTAGATTATTAGAAAGATAGATTACCTTGGAAGATTACTGGGAATCTTTAGAAAAATATGTTTGGTTAGTTGTTGTGTATGTTATATTAATATGTTTGGTTATGGGAAATAAATTGGTGGATATGCTATGTAAATTACTAAATTGTCCCCCTTTTAAATATTAATATAAAATTATTTTTATTATTAATTTTTGAATAATTTTTTTTACCCCCAATATTTTAGATTTAGCTAAAACACCCCCGCTTATATAAAACTTTAGTTAATGACGAAATCACCCCCACCTCCTGCCACCGCCTGTCGCCACCGCGAACCACCGCTGGATGTCCCCGAAAGTCCCCGTGACCAAGAGGCTCCACTATGGCCGTTTTTGGCCATATTGATGGCCGAAAAAGGCCATATCGGGCCAGATCTCCTAGGAAATGGCCGATCCATCCATTGGTGGCATCGGCCAGATCCCCTGGCCATTATCGGCCAGGTCTGGACCAGATCTGGCATTAATGGCCATGGACGGCCAGATCAGGCCAAATCTGGCCGGAAATAGCAAGATCTATTATGGCCGTTAACGGCTAGATCCCTGGCCATTATCGGCCAGGTCTGGACCAGATCTGGCGTAAATGGCCGGGGATCTGGCCTGATATGACCGTTTTTGGCCATCAATATGGTCGAAAACGGCCGTATCGAAGCTTCTCAAAGCCTCCCACAGAATTTCATTCTTTTTTAGGGACTCCAACGATTTTCCAGCGGTGGTCCATGGTGGTTGGCCCGCTGTCAGCGGTGGTGGCTGGGTGGCAGTGGTGGCGGTGGCTTGATGGCAATGGTAGTCTGTAAATTATTTTAAATATAAGGGCATTATTGTCCAAAATTTTAATCAAACAAGGGTAAAATTGAAATATGATATTAATGTAAATTTGTTTTAAAATAGGGGTATTATTGTCCAAAATTTTTATTAATACGGGATAAAATTGTAACAAAAAAAGATAACCTTGGTAATCTCAGAAAACCTAAGAAAATTGAGGTAATCAGATTACCTCTTATATTACCAATAGTAACCACTATTGATATTTAAAGATTACCGGTATCTTATATTACTTAACAACCAAACATAATAATCAAATAATATAAGAAGACATTACCCTAGTAATCCCACTTAACCCCCAACCAAACGCCCCCTAAGTTTAATCTAACATTCCCCCTTAAACTAGAACACTTTACAAAATTCTAAGTTGCTCATTCTAATCTTTATTCTAACATTCCACCTCAAACTAAAACATCTTATTAAACAAGATTCACAATTTTAACTTCCACTCAAGGTGAATCAACATTCAATAACAGCAGTGCTTCAACTATGACTGCAGAAACTTAGCAGCTCAACACTTCAGATCAATAAACTATTATTCCAGAAAACTCAGCAGCTCACCATTTCATATCAGTAAACCCCAACTTCAGTATCTCAATACTTCTATTTCAGCATAAAACAACAACAATTTCATTTCATCAACCCAACACTTCAGTTTCAGCGCAAAATTAACAAACTCAGCAACTCAACACTTCAGTGCAGGTTTAGCAACTTAACACTTACGTGTAGCATGAAAAACTACAACTTCAGTAACCAGCGCAAAATAAACAAACTTAGCAACTCAACACTCCAGTGCAGCCTCAACACTTCAGTGCAACATTAGCAACTTAACACTCCAGTGCAACATGAAAAACTACAACTTCAGGAACCAACACTTCAGCATACAACTTCAGTAATTCAAAACTTTAATACCAACTACAACTTCAGGAACCCAACACTTCAGCATACAACTTCAGTAATTCAACACTTTAATACCAACTACAACTTCAGGAACCAACACTTCAGCATACAACTTCAGTAATCCAACACTTCAATACCACTTAAGCTCTACAGTTCAGCTTTAGCATAAGACTTTAGCAACTCAACACTTCAGTTTAGCAAACATCAAAATACCAAATAACAGTAACTTCACCAATCAAACCCATCAAACAGACAGATTTTCAGCAGCAGAAAATTTACCAAGCTAAAAAAAAAATTTGCAATTCAGATTTGCCTAACAACAGTCCTTCAAATCTTCACCAACTCAGCACTTCATGACAGTACAACTTCAACACATCACAGAGTAGCAAATTTAGCTGAATTTGGACTCTCACTTTTCTTGTTTATGAGACTCCAGATTCAGTTCAAAATTTTCTTCCTTTTCAACCAAAGAATCTGCAATTTTTAACTTCTCCCGTAGCTGTTGAAACCTGTGAGTAGACAAAGGTTTAGTTAAAATATCAGCAAGCTGATATTCAGTCCCCACATACTGAACACACAACCTCTTCTCAGCTACTAGCTCTCCAACACAGTGTACATCTATTTCAATGTGCTTTGTTCTTGCATGAAAAACAGGGTTAGAAGACAAAGCTCATGCACTCATGTTATCACACCATAGAACAGGAGTGTTGTTGGCTTCAATTCCAAGCTCCTTAAACAAATTTAAATCCAAACTAATTCAATGGCAGCTTGACATAATGATCTATATTCAGCCTCTGTTGAAGACAAGGATTTCCACTTTTAGTTTTCTTGAGCTCCACTGGATGAGATTTCCTCTAAGAAAGATGCTATATCCAGTAGTGGATTTTCTGTCACTAGCATCACCTGCCCAATCTGCATCTGCATAACCCTCCAGGTAAAATTCTGATTTCTGTGAAACACTAATCCATGCTTAAGAGTGCCCTTTATGTACCTTGGTACTCTTTTACATGCAGTCCAGTGAGCAGTTGTAGGGCCTTGCAAGAACTGAATTAGTTTGTTGACTGCAAAAGCTAAGGCAGGTCTGGAAAGAGTAAGATATTGTAGGCTTCCAACAATTCTTCTATAGAGGGAGGGCTCATCAAAGGGTTCATTGTCTTCTTTGCTCAGTTGAACACCTATGGCCATAGGAGTGTTACAAGGCTTTGAATCTGCCATACCAGCCTTGGACAGTAACTCTTGAGCATATATTGTTTGAGTCAAAATTAAGGCAGAATCATTTCTTGTTACCTCAAATCCAAGAAAATAGTAAAGAGCACCTAGACAATCTAGAGATGAGCGGAGAATCATTGCCTATAAGAACGATATCATCCACGTACACCAAAAGATAGACAATTTGAGATCCTCTTTTAAAATAAAATAGACTAACATCAGAGGTTGAATTAACAAATCCCCAAGATAGTAAAGCACTTTTGAGCTTGTCAAACCAAGCTCTAGGAGCTTGTTTTAAGCCGTATAAGGTTTTGTGAAGCTTACACACATGATTTGAATGAGATGTATTAGCGAAGCCATCTGGTTGAGCCATGAAAACTGTTTCTGCCAACTCCCCATTGAGAAAGGCATTATTTATATCAATTTGCCGGATATCCCACTAATAATAAACTGCTAAAGATAACATGACCCTTATAGTGGCAGCTTTAATTATTGGAGAGAATGTATCAAAATAGTCTAACCCTGGAGTTTGCTGAAATCCCTTTGCAACCAATTTGGCTTTATATTTCTGTAGGGAACCATCAGAGTTTAGCTTTGTTCTAAACACCCACTTACAGCCTACAAAATTCATGTTTTAGGGACCAACTCCCAAGTCTGATTCTTCATGAGAGCTTCATATTCAGCAAGCATAGCCTCTTTCCATTTTGGGATAGATAAGGCTTCTGCAATAAATTTTGGCTCAAATAAAATGGTGTGAGTGGATAGATAGGCACAAGCTGTTGAGTTTTGTAAATGGCTTTTGGATCTAGTGATCATAGGATGGATATTATCATTTAGAACAGGCTGTGAGAGAGGAAGCACAACTTCTAGATGAATATCTTGTGATGGAGAAGCTGATAGAGTAACTAAGGGGGTTGAATAAGTGTTAGCAGCAGGAGAGGCAGAGTCGGCAGCAGTGGAAGAGTTATCAGTAGAAGTAGAAGTAACTGATTTTGATGAACAGCTTGGTAATCTCCAAGAATCACCAGTAATGTAAGCATCTGTCAAATCTGCAAAATCACAATCTTTGCACAGCACATAATTAAAACTAGTTTTAAAAGGAAAATCAAACTCATTAATCTTGGCTTGTTTAACAATATAAAGTTTGCCTGAAGAATATCATTTGTGCATAAGTCTGTAACCCAAAAAAATACATTTTTCAGTATGATAGGAGAGTTTATGCTTCTGATAAGGCCTGATAAATGGGTAACAACAGCAACCAAAGACTCTTACCATTACAGTTGGGTTCTTGATCAAATGGCTTTTGGAAAGAAGAGGAATAACCAATAGAGGCTGAGGGAATTTGATTCAATAAATAGACTGCTGTATTGAAAGATTGCCACCAAAAACAAAGAGGCATTGCAGCATGAGCAAGAAGAGCTAACCCAAATTCTGTAATTGCCTTATGCTTCCTTTCTATTTGACCATTCTACTGATGTAAGTAAGGACAGGGATGTCAAAATAGAATACCATTCTGTTCCAAATACTTAGAAACTGATCTGAATTCACCTCCCCAATCTGTTTGCAAGCACTTCAACTTATGATTGAACTGTTTTTCAACTAGACAGTGGAACTTAGGAAAGACAAGGAAGGCTTCAGACTTTGCTTTCAAGGGATAAATCCACATAAACCTACTGAAATCATCAACAAAAACAATATAGTATTTAAAACCTTCAGAAGAAGCTACTGGAGCAGGTCCCCATAAATCGGAATAGACTAATTCAAAAGGAGCCTGTAAATGAGACTTAGAACCAGGAAATGATACTTGCTACATTTTTTTTCCAAATTGACATGCTTCACATAAAGGTATCTTATTACCAAAGTAACCTGATACATTGATTTTGTTCAGTACTGTTGTAGATTGTTGTAGATAATCATGCAAAATCTTACAGATATTGCATGATTAAGTGAATAAATCTATAATAGGATATTAGGATTGTAATCAATACATAATAGGAACAAATTTGTAAAATAGGAAGTTAGATTTTTTATTTCCTAGATTAGATTATTTATTTCCTAGATTAGTTCTTTATTTTCCTATATATTGATGTATAATTTGTCAATGCAATACATAAAAAAATTACAATCAGTTCTCTGTTTGTAACATGGTATCAGAGCAATACAAGCAATTCTAGGTTGTTTTTATTTTTTCAGTTTGTTTTTTTTCTCTTCTGCCAAGTGAGCATTTTTCGTGAGTCAACCTGGAGAGTGGCCATTTTTTTCTCAACGATTGCCTAGGAAGTTCCTCAGTTTCTCAGCCAGGTTAGAACAGTTTTGTTGATTTCTGTTGATATCAGTTTTGTTTCTGTTGATATAGAGTTCGTTCGTTGAAGAGTTTTTGTTGGCTATTTTCGTCTTCTTACCATGACTGATAAGTTTATAATTGATATGGTTCCTGTAATGTCAAAAATTACGGAACATAAGCTTAATGGATCTGATAAATATTTTGATTGGAGTAAGACAATTCGTCTTTATCTGCGAAGCATTGGTAAAAATGATCATCTCACCAAAGATTCATCTGAAGATGATTCAAAACAAACATGGTTGAGAGAGGATGCCCAGTTTTTCTTGCAAATACGGAACTCCATCAACAGTGAGGTACTTGGTATAATTAATCATTGTGAATATGTGAAGGAATTGATGGACTATCTAGATTTTTTGTATTCTGGGAAAGGGAATGTTTCTCGTATTTTTGATGTATGCAAAGCTTTTTATCGAGCTGAGAAACAAGATAGGTCTCTGGCCTATTTTATGGATTTTAAAAAGACATATGAAGAACTTAACATTCTTCTACCGGTGAGTGCTGATGTGAAAGTTCAACAAGCTCAACGAGAGAAAATGGCGATTATGAGTTTCCTAGCTGGATTCCCTTCTGAGTTTGAATCTGCTAAATCTCAGGTTCTTGCTAGTTCTAAGATCACCTCCCTCCAAGACATATTTACTAGGGTTCTTCGTATAGAAAGCACTCCATCTGTTCAATCGAGTAGTGCTCTTGTAAGTCAGAATCATGACACTGGGCGTTCATATAACAGGAGCAATAATAGAGGAGGAGGTTCGAATTATCGTGAGAATCGAGTCAGGAGTTAGGAGGGATTATGTGCTACTATTGTCATGAACCCGGTCATACAAAGCGCACGTGTAGAAAGTTGCAAAATAAGACCCGAAACCAATTGGAGTCATTTCATGTTGCCATCTGCATACTTCGAGAAGAAGGTTATGATTTCAGTTGATGAGTTTGCCAAGTTTTCTCAGTATCAAGAATCATTGAAGTCCTCATCTACTTCCATCACTGCTCTCTCCGAGTCAAGTAAACCAAACACATGTCTTATTTCCTCATCCTCCAAATGGGTCATTGATTCTGGTGCCACAGATCATATGACAGGTAATCCTAGTCTCTTTTCATCATATCAGTCACATAATTCCTCGTCTAATGTTACTTTAGCTGATAGGTCAACTTCTTGTGTTCTTGGGTCTGGGTCTATTACCCCTACTCCGTTAATTTCCCTATCCTCTGTATTAAGTCTACCACAGTTCGCTTTTAATTTAATTTCTGTGAGTAAACTCACTCGCGCTCTTAAATGTTGCATCTCATTTTTCCCTGATCATTGCCTGTTTCAGGATCTTACGACGAGGCAGATTATTGGTAAAGGACATGAATCTGGAGGGCTTTACATCCTTGATACACAGGTGCCCAGAACCATTGCATGTTCCAGTATTTCGACCACTTTTGAGGAGCATTGTCGGTTAGGACATCCTTCTTTACCATTGTTAAAGAAATTATGTCCTCAGTTTAATAAATTATCTTCGTTAAATTGTGAGTCATGTCAATTTGCCAAACACCACCGTCTTTCTTCAAGTCCAAGAGTCAAATAAACGGGCTAGTGTCCCTTTTGAATTAGTTCATTCAGATGTTTAGGGTCCGTGTTCTATTGTGTCTAAACCCGGATTTAAATATTTTGTTACCTTTGTTGATGACGACTCTCGTGTAACTTGGCTTTATTTAATGAAGAATCGTTCTGAGTTGTTTTCTCATTTTTGTGCCTTTTGTGCTGAAGTTAAAACTCAATTTAATACTTCTGTCCAGACATTAAGAAGCGATAATGCCAAAGAGTATTTCTCAAGTTCTTTTCAGTCTTATATGCGCCAGATGGCATTCTTCATCAATCCTCTTGTGTTGACACACCATCCCAAAATGTAGTAGCCGAGAGGAAAAATAGGCACCTTCTTGAAACTGCTCGAGCCCTATTATTTCAAATGCAAGTTCCTAAACAGTTTTGGGCCGATGCAGCTTTCCACGGCTGTTTTCACTCGATTAACGCATGCCTTCCTCTATTTTGAATGGTTCCACTCCTTACAGTGTTCTCTTCCTGTCTAAGTCTTTGTTTCCTATTGCCCCAAAGATATTTGGTAGTACTTGTTTTGTTCGTGATGTTCAACCCCAAGTAACCAAGTTAGATCCCAAATCTCTTAAATGTGTTTTTCTAGGTTACTCTTGTCTTCAGAAGAGATATCGATGTTATTGTCCTGGTCTTAATAGATATCTGGTGTCACCTGATGTTACTTTCTTAGAAAACACCCCTTTTTTTCCCACTTCGTCTACCTATACACGTCAGGGGGAGGACGATGACTTACTAATCTATACTATCACGTCCACACCTGAGTCTTCCCCACATATTGTTCCTCCTCGGCACCACCACTTGTCCGTCCACTACCTCCAATTCACATTGTCTATTCTCGTCGATAGGAACCTCTTGTACCAGTCCCTTCGTCGTTAGACCCAGTCCCCAGTGATCCGGATACCTGTGTTCCTCGTCAAGAAGACACTCAGACTTCATGTCCTACCTAAGACTCTTCGTCATTGGATCCAACCTTGAGTGATCTTGATCTTCCTATTGCTCTTCGGAAAGGTAAACGTCAGTGTACTTATCCTATATCTTCATTTGTTTCTTATGATCACCTATCATCTTCTTCTTGTTCTTTTGTGGCATCACTAGACTCTGTCTCCCTTCCTGCAACTATCCATGAAGCCTTATCTCATCCTGGTTAGCGTGATGCTATGATAGAAGAGATGACTGCTTTAGAGGTTAATGGTACTTGGAACTTGGTTGACTTACCTATTGGAAAGAAGCCTATTGGATGCAAATGGGTGTTTGCTGTTAAAGTAAATCCTGATGGGTCAGTGGCTCGGCTTAAAGCTCGTCTTGTAGCTAAAGGCTATGCTCAAACTTATGGAATGGATTATTCGACACTTTTTTCCCCATGGCTAAATTGACTTGCTTCGCTTATTTATCTCTATGGCGGCTACTCATTCTTGGCCATTACATCAGTTGGACATAAAAAATGATTTTTTACATGGTGACCTTCAGGAAGAAGTCTATATGGAGCAACCACCTGGATTTGTTGCTCAGGGGGAGTATGGGAAAGTTTGTCATCTTCGCAAATCATTGTATGGTTTGAAACAGAGTCCACGTGCTTGGTTTGGAAAGTTCAGTGAAGTAGTTGCAAAGTTCGGAATGACAAAGAGCAAGTCTGATCACTTAGTCTTTTACAAACAATCAGCAGTTGGCATTATTCTTCTTGTTGTATATGTTGACGACATTATCATCACTGGGAGTGACACTACAGGGATTGCATTACTTAAGTCATTTCTTCACACTCAGTTTCATACAAAAGATTTAGGAGTATTGAAGTATTTCTTAGGGGTTGAGGTAACAAGGAGCAAGAAAGGCATCTTCCTCTCTCAGAGGAAATATGTACTTGACTTATTAACTGAGATAGGAAAATTGAGTGCTAAGCCATGTAGTACGCCAATGTTTCCTAATTTGCAACTTACCAAAGATGGTGAACTATTTGAAGATCCTAAGAGGTATAGAAGACTGGTTGGAAAGTTGAACTATCTAACAGTCACTCATCCTGATATTGCGTACTCTGTTAGTGTAGCAAGTCAATTCATGTCTTCTCCTACTGTTGATCATTGGGCAGCGTTAGAACATATTCTGTGTTATCTGAAAGGAGCTCCAGGACGTGGTATTTTGTACGGAAATCATGGACATAATAATATTGAGTGCTTCGATGCGTAGGCAGGGTTCCAAGATAGATAGGAGATCCACTACGGGCTACTATGTTTTTATTGGTGGAAATTTGGTCTCATGGAAAAGTAAGAAGCAAACTGTTGTGTCCCGATCTAGTGCAGAATCGGAATATAGGGCTATGGCCCAGTCTATGTGTGAAGTAATATGGATATATCAGTTTTTGACTAAAGTTGGTCTTATGGCCTCTTTGCCAGCAAAATTGTGGTTTGATAACCAAGCCGCTCTGCATATTGCTTCTAATCCCGTATTTCATGAACGAACTAAGCACATTGAAATTGACTGTCATTTCATTCGTGAGAAAATACAGCAAGGTTTAATTTCTACAGGATATGTGAAGATTTGAGAGCAACTAGGAGATGTTTTCACTAAAGCTTTGAATAGGGTTCGGATTGATTATATTTGTAACAAGCTGGGCATGATTAACATTTATGCTCCATCTTGAGGGGGACTGTTGTAGATTGTTGTAGATAATCATGCAAAATCTTACAGATATTGCATGATTAAGTGAATAAATCTATAATAAGATATTAGGATTGTAATCAATACATAATAGGAACAAATCTGTAAAATAGGAAGTTAGATTTTTTATTTCATAGATTAGATTATTTATTTCCTAGATTAGTTCTTTATTTTCCTATATATTGATGTATAATTTGTCAATGCAATACATAAGAAAATTACAATCAGTTCTCTGTTTGTAACAAGTACATTTCACAAGGTTTTCTCTTATGGATGGCCTAGTCTAGCATGCCATAATAGTGTATGACTAACCTGTACATCAGGTACATTATTGGATTCTGTACACTTATTGTCTCGCTATGCTAGATACAATATTAGGGGAAACATAATGAGAGCTTGAGTTGTTATTTGAAGTAGAACCAGAATTGTCTGCTACATGAAGTTAAGGACAAAACTCTTGTGAGCCAGGAGAAAAGGAAGTAACACCAGCAACAGCAGGAAGTTCAGAACCAGGCAAAGAGATTTGCAACTGATACAAACCATCTTTCAAACTCCCTTGCAATAGAGTGTCCTTAGTGACTTTATCCTTTATAAAACAGTGATCAGCATGAAATTCCACAATCACATCATTGTCCTTTGTGATTTGAGAAATGCTTAATAAATTTTTTCCTATTTGAGGCACACACAACATATTTCGTAAATGCAACACCTTAGAGGAGAAAGCAGAAGGTATAAAAGTCATACCTGTGTGTGTAATGGGAACTGACTGCCCATTACCAACCTGGACTAGAATGCCTCCTTGGTAATTTGATTTAACTAGCAGATTAAGAGTGTCTGCAGTCATATGATTGGTGGCCCCTGAGTCAACAAACCAGTTCTGATGAGTGAGGAATTGAGAAGTGGCAACAGATGTAGATGACTGAAGATGCTCAGGTAAGTGGATGGCTTCAGATGCTTGAAAGATGCCAGCGGCACTAGGTGAAACTGATGAACAAAGAGACTGAGAAACTCCAGTTTGTGGCAATGAAGGATAGTACTGAGATTGTGGCAAAGGTGGTGTGAAATAAGACATAGGAACAGGAAGACCATAAGCTGGAGACTGATTGGAGTTGAATGGCATAGCTCTGGCTGCCAGTAAAGCTTGTGCAGAATCATTGGCAGGACTATGAGGTAAGTGCGGAGCAGAGACAGGATTAACAGGAGAGGCGCCATTGAAGCCCTGATATCCATAGTCAAATCTATGGTAACACTGAAGTGCAGAGTGACCAGCTTTCCCAGAGACTTGACAGATAAGTCTTGGCCGAAAATATCCTCGACCTCGACCTCTTCCTTTTTGCATATTGGAGGCAAACATCATCATACCGGGTGACATAAACTGTTTGTTGTGACCTGATACTCCAGAATAGCGAGGAAATGAGGCTGTAAATTGAGATGTAAAATCAGGTCTGTACTCCCCTTGAGAAATGCCATTGCCAACAAAACGAGGATATATTATAGATAGCTGGTGATTGTGAGGCACATTAAAAGGAGGAGAAGCATAGAAACCTTGAGCAGGTTGTACGCCAAAATGTGAAGGTAAACTAACTGGTGAGCTTGGGTTCTATCCTGAAGAGGAACTTTTAACTTAGAACTTACAATATAATCACCTGTATTCTATTTCGAAGCTACAAGAGCTTAGACTAAATGATCATGAAACCTAGAATACGCATTATGTTGTCTCTCCAGTCTTATTTCATGCTTATGAAGTAAAAACTGGGCCTCTTAAGAGTAGCCTGACTACTGTTGGAAGTAAGGTTCGCAATAACAGCGTCTTACTCAGGTCCCAATCCATCTAAGATATACAATAAGAGCTCTTCATCACCAATTGGAACCCCACAAGCTGTTAATTCATCCTTAAGCTCCTTCATTCGCAACAGAGTCATTTATACTGAGAGATTCCTTTTTAGTACTTTGCAAAAGACTTCTCAAATGTAAAGTTTGAGCTTTTGAGACAGATTGAAAATGCAATTCAAGCGTAGTCCAGATCTCATAAGCAGTAGAACACTTAGCAATATGACGAAACATGGATTCAGATATGGAAGAGATTAGCCAACTAACTAGGAACTGATCAATTCGTTTCCAAGTGATGTAATCAGGGTTTCCTCTCTTGCTTGATTGTGAAGAATCATCAGATTTCTCAATTAAGAACATCGGAGGACACATTTGATCACCCGTAACATAACCTTCGAGTTCGTGAGAAGCAAGAGCCGGAAGGATTTGCGACCTCCAATAGGTGTAGTTCTTTTCAACCAATTTTACAGAAATTGATGGCAGAGATGGTGGAAGGGCTGAATTGATTGAATGTACAGAATCCGTTTGCATTTTGTAAGAAATTGAGACCAAACTTGCAGGATCAAGATTTTAAATTTGCCAAAGACGTGTGTCTAGGGCTCTGATACCATGAAAGTGTTTGCTTCAAGAAAAACCAGAGTCAAGAACAAAGAAGAAGAGAGAATTATGCTTCAATTAAAACTGATTTTCTTACTTTTACAAGAGAGAGGTGGCCTTTTATATATAGCCGTCGTATGAAACACACTGTTTCTATCTAACTCTCGTTTCTTACAATTTAACCCATCTGAACTCTTAGTTTATTCTAACACTGATCAATTAATGCCAAAACAACTTCTATATAACAAGTATAAGAGCATCAGTCTTAACTGAAAATTTTTACCCCTTTATGAAAGAATTGGAAAAGTCTAGAATGCAGTACTGGGCTATAATCTTTCTTCAAGAAAATTGAGTAACACTATATAATATAGGATTCAAAAGTTTAACCATAATAAAATAACACTTTCATTTCATTATTGTATAATTAATGTAGTATCAAATACATCTGCAACTGTCAATACTCATTATTCTAATCTCAAAACAACTTTTGATCTATTCTCATGACGATTTCCTCTTAACCCTAACCATTAGTCCATGTTTCATGCGTAAACTGATGCTAAGACTAGGAATCACAGGGGGATTTTCTAGTACTTGAATATCATAGTTATAAATTATAGCCGCAGCAATTGCCTTCATTACGACGAAAGCAATTTCTTTGCCGGGACACATTCTTGGCCTCGTGTTGAAGGCAAAAAATTTATGAGATGGCTCATGTTTAATCTTTCCCTCATTTGTTATCCATCTCTCCGGCTTGAATTCATGGCAGTCTTCGCCCCACACTGACGGCATTCTCCCCATTGCATATGAACAAATTATCACTATCGTCTTCTCATTCACTCTGTGTCCGCTTGGAAGCTTGTCCTGTTGTGTTGGAGTCCTGGTTTCATAAGGAATCGATGGGAATAGCCTCAGGGATTCGCATAAAGCTGCATGGAGATAAACAAGGTTGCTCAGCTCATCGAAATCGAACGAACGAGGACGATCCTTATCGCCTTTGTTGGCGTCTTTTGGCGCCGTGTTGAGTCTTAGTTCTTCTCTGATTTTACTGATAGCTTCAGGATTTTTTGACACAAGCCAGAAGAACCAAGAGATTGCTGTACTTGTCGTGTCTTCGGCGGCGAAAATAAGGCTGATTATGTTGTCTCTCATGACTTCCTCATCGTTATCTCTTGGTTGAAGGATTTCATTTCGGTTCAAGTAAAGGTTCAAAACATTGAAACTCTCTTCATCTTTTCTCGGTTCTTGTTTAGTCACAAGATTTTGGTAAAATTCATCAATAACTCTCCAACCATCTCTATATTTTCTCTCTTTCCCAATTCTCAACCACCTTTGCAACTTCCACAACGTTTCAGGCACAATATGCCGAAAGAATATCGCTTCACCCGCATCATCTAACGCCTTAGAAAATGGTATTTCCGGCAATTCAACAGAGAGATTTTGAATTACAACCACTGGCGATAATCGTCGCATAATCAAATGTATACCTCTTTATCAAATCCTGCAAGTCCACAGCTAAATCTTTTTTACAGGCTTGTTCAAGAACTGGGATGAGTCCTTCCTCGATAATTTCAGGGACACTTTTCGCAGTAAGTTGATGAAACTTTGCGTGAGTTAAGAATCCCCGGGCAGCTTTTCTTTGCAACGTCCATTCTTCAAAATCAGAATTGAAAAGGCCATGGCCAAAAACATCGAATCGCTTTCGCCATTCGGAGCCTTTGGGATATCTTGAGAAGTTTGTGGTGAGCATGTAGTGGACATTAGCAGGATCACTGGTAAGTAAGATACTGTTTGGGGATAGCCAGTAATTGATGAGGATTGTGCCCTTTCTTGTCCTCAAAATTTTACTCAGTTTGTCATGGAAGAGGTGGAGATCAAGAAGAACTTCAGGCAAAAGTCCAAAGATGGGCAAATGGCGGAGGGCCAACTTGTTGCTGTTTCTGTAAAATCTGAGAAAAAGAATAAAAGCAATGGCCAAGAACATGCATAGAAGGCAGGCTAAGAGTAAAATCATGGTTGTGAAGATTTGAAAACAATCAGCTTCAAGTGTTAATGAAGTTACTTAGAAGAGATAATTTTATAGTTATAATTACAAGTCATAGCAATTGTGTTTCGTGTGTTTTTAGCAGTAAAAACAGGTGAAATGCAGAAGTAACAGTGACTGGAAGTGCAGAAACAAGAGCTAAAAATATGCAGTATAAAGGAGAAAATATGGGAAGGTGCAGATAATGCTTATGGAGTTCTCAGACCTTACCTTTCTCTTTATTGTTGATATAAACAAATCATAAATAAAATAATGCTACGTAAATTATAATTTTTTTTAACTATAATGCAAATATATTTTGTAATTACTTGTATGTATGTG
The DNA here is from genome assembly GCA_026229545.1 of Pistacia atlantica. Classification (NCBI taxonomy): domain Eukaryota; kingdom Viridiplantae; phylum Streptophyta; class Magnoliopsida; order Sapindales; family Anacardiaceae; genus Pistacia; species Pistacia atlantica. Next base: position 5,722,968 of record CM047901.1, read on the forward strand.
CATGTTTCATTGTCTTTTTTATATTTTACTAATAAAATTAATAAATTATCGTTATTTTGTGCTCAATGGTACTAGCTAGACTCCTTTTAGTTACTCATGTCTTAGAAGATTGCCTCAATATTAAAGGCTAGAAAGAAATACATGATCAATTACATAATAATTTTTTCCCCATGCAATCGTACTTTATAAAAAAGTTTATAATAATAAGTTATATCACTACAGAATAACCTGCTTTTGCGACCAATTGTCTTCCTCGCATCTCTCCTTACTCAAACCAATGTTAGGAGAGGTGTTTTGACTCAAAACAATGTTAGAAGAGGTGTTGTATCCTTTCTGGCGAAAACTGGTTTTTTCTCTATTAGAGTCAAAGTTGTCAAATTCATATTAAAATAGAATACAAAACAGCCTGCATCAAGATGATCTACTCCTAATCCTAGCTATTAACCCATGCTTCAAGGGTAAGGCGAAACTAAAATTTGGGATCACCTCTTGATTTTCTACTACCTCAACATCCTAGTTATGAAAAATAGAAGCCACAACAGCCTTCATTAGGATAAAAGTAACTTCCTTCCTGCACAAACTCTCGGCCTTGAATTGAAGGCAGAAAATTTGTTTCTTGGGTGATTTTTAAACCCTCCATCTTCAGCAATCCATCTCTCTGGCTTGAATTCTTTGCAATCCTCTCCCCAAATCCATTTTATTCTTCCCATTGCATACAAAGACACTAAAATCAACGAGTTTTTCTTTACATTATGGCCGCTTGGAAGGCCGTCTGCTGCCATTGCAGTCCTATTGTTACATGGAAGTGGTGGGAATAACCTCAATGTTTCAGATTTGACACGACCTGCCCTAACCCTCCCTATCCCACAAGCTTCGGGCGTACACACGAGACTTGAGTGACCAAGATATGTCATGTAGGAAAGCTGAAACCATAAAACCTGTTTTTCTTGATAACATCCTAAAACATTTCCCATTCCTTTCATCATAATTAAACTTGTCCACAAATACATCTCAGTTTTGAAAACACATGGTATCGGGTTTTTTATATTCTTTTACAATCAAAACATGGGATGATGTCGTGTGGCCCAACCTCGTGTGCAATCACTCCTCAGCACTGCTCCCACCGGGGCGCGGGGGCAAAGTATGTAATGAAACCTTTATACATGTAAACTCTAATTTTTTTTTTTTTTTTTAATAAGTACATCATGTAAATCTGAGGCATCTCTCACAGGCCATGCTGAAATTTCCCATCACAACTAGTATCCAGGGATAAATTTGTCCTGCCCAGCAAAATCTAGGATCGCGTGGGTAGTTACACTAAGTCCATCTAGCCTAGTGGAATTCTGCATTTCTCAAGCACTTCGACCTTGTGGAATCTTGCATCGCTCGAGCTGGCATACAAAATCTATCACACCCAACAGCATCCTAATCACAACTAATCATAAGCATGCGCATAGCCAATTTGAATATGAGTGGGATGGGTACTACGTAGGGTAGTTTGAAAACCATTATCATCATACATATTGTTATGCACGGGAAAATAAAGGGCTGACGTGGGAAAGTCACGTCAGGAGTAACCTGCCCCCGTCAGGACAATGTGCGCATGTCAGACCTACAAAATAACATGGAGCTCACACGCGTCCATTTCTCTGCAGCAAGTCGTGCGAAGTCAGCTTGGAAAAAGGAAAATGGGACGTGAAGCCGGATTATATCCTGACAATCACACCAACCCATGGATTTAATGATGATTACACGCTTCAATTTGATATAAAATGAAGAAGACCTCTCTATTAGGGGGATTCGGCCATTCATTACCGAAAACAACTCTCTCTCTCTTGTAAAAGCAAAAAACATATTACTTTTGTTAACTCTTATGTACGTCAGTCCGCTTCGCGACCTGACCCACACCAACATCAATACAAATCAGTGGACGTAGGACTTGCTATCTTAACATCCGAACCACTTTAAAAGCCTCTTTTCATTTATTTCACTGGACACATCTATTGTTACGTGCATTAATTCACCAAATAGTGTCACCCACGTGAGAATTGGTTGGTGCCGAAAACTAGCATCAACACATATGCTCTCCAAACATTATTTACCACAAAACTTATGCCATTTCTCATTGTGGAAACATATGTAGCAACATTAAGATATCACATATAATATGGGGTAAAAATGTAGGTTTCCAAACATGTTTTCAGGTTGATAATTTAACCCAATTTTCACATCATCATCCGATCTTGCCCAAAAACATCACAAATTCAATCTTTCTCCTGTCAATCAACCAAAAAAAAAAAATTGTATTAAAGCTCATTTCCATAGAGAAATCAAATGATTATGGCAAAATAAATCAATAATCATTCTTAATAGACATTGAAATAACTTTTATTAAAGTAAAAGTTAAGGTTTAAGATTTTTCCATAACTCAACCCAAATAGTGAAAACCCTCTAAAAATCTTGTTCTCTTTCTCCTATTTGACCCAATTATGAAGAAATTAACTTAAATCCCTAAATTAGAAGAATAAAGAGGTAAGGATGAGAAATTACCCAAACTAATACCTTACCCACAACAAATAGATGTCAAATTTCACTTTCCTAATGATTTTCCAGTCGATCTACAGCTTTTCCTCTCTTTTCCTTCTTCTTTTTATCTTTTCACCTTTTTCTCTTCCTTCTTCCTTTTTCTCTTTTCAGGCTCTTGCTTCTTCCTTCTCTCTTTACCCATGAAAAATAGACGTCAAAGAAGAAGAAAAAAAAGAAAGAACAGAGAAAAGGAAGATAGTTAGGAAAGCGAAATTTGACATCTATTTTTCTGGGTAAGGTATTAATTTAGGTAGTTTCTCATCCTTACCTCCTTATTCTTCTACCTTAAGGGTTTTAAGTTAATTTCTTCAAAATTGGCTCAAATAAGAGAAGGATAATACATTTTTTATGAAAATAATTAATGAATATAAATTATTATTGTGTTTGGTTGACAATATACAAAATAATTAGATATTATTTTAATATGATATATATATATATAATCATGTTAAAATATGGGGCATCTTTGTCCAAATAATTAATTAATGAGGTTAAAGAAATCATTCAACAAGTTGGGTTAATTGTTATTTGACATCAATTAGAGGACATTTATGTTCGAAATTTTTGTTAAGTAAAGGTAAAATTGGAACAAAAATAAGATTACCACATCAATATTAAAATACCACATTAATATTAAAATACCACCCTTAGAGTCAGTAATCACATAACCCCCTATATCACCTCTCATATAACTTGAGTAATAAAATATTATCGGAATCTTTTATTACATATTGGGTGTGTTTGGATTGGAGGCATATAAGATAACGGGAATAATCTTCGTTTATTTTGTAAGATTTCGGTGTTTGGTTTGCAAGTAATAAAATATTACGGGAATCTTTTATTGCAAATAGTGTTTGCTACTGGTAATATGGGGGTTAATTTGATACCCTCCCCCACCCTTGGGATTAAAAGATTACTAGGTAATCTGATTTTTATACCTATTTTACCCTTAATTAAATACCATTTCGGACACAATTGCCACAAATGTCTATCAAATAACAATTACTCAACCCCCCTACATTTGAGAAATTAGCTAAAACATCATAGCCACAAAAAATTGAAATGTTAACAAAATACCCTCAGCCACCCAAGACCACCACCGGCCATTACTCACCACCGCCAGTTGCTGGCACCGTAATAGTGCATGACCAACAGGATCTAGCCAATTGTGCACCAACAAGGCCTTTTCCGACCATGGATCTGTGATCCATAGCTAGAAACGACCAAATATGGTCGTTTCACAGCCAAATATGTGGTTGTGAAACGGCCACAGATTTCACGACCAAAGATCTAGCATTTTCACAACCACATCTTTGGCCATGAAATGGTCATATATCTACTCGTGAAACTGGAAATGGCTTTGCCAGTGCACGATCGACCATATACGACCAGTCATGTGCCATTCCATCGACTGCCACCAGTAGGCGACGATGGAGGCTGGCTGTCGGCAATGGCCTGAGGTGGGTGGGGATGATTTTGCTACAAATTAAAGTTTTATATGGCTGAGGTGTTTTAGCAAAATTTCAAATGTAGGGGGTTAAAAGAAATTATTCAAAAAATAATAATATATTAATATTTAAAAAGGAGGGCAATTTAGTCATCTATATAACATACCCACTCATTTATCTCTCAACCAAACATAATATTCACAAATTTATTCAAACCAACCAAACATATTTTCTAAACATTCTCAGTAATCTTTAAGGTGATGTATTTTTCCGTTAATATAACATTGCCCTATAATAAAACATTAGGGTGCGTTTGGTTTATTATTTTGGATAGGATTTTGGGAATAATATTGGGTAGTTGGATAGGGGAGTATTACAAGGTAAAATTTAAAAATTTCTAAAAAAAACCTCCTAGGTTTGCTAATTTAATTAAACACCCCAATATATAAAAAATTTGTAAAATGACAAAAACACCGCCACCACCCGTAGTGCCAGATTCTGGCCACCACCACCGAAATCTGGCCAGAAAATTATGTTATGACACAGATCGGTCGGATCTGTGTCGTAAAGCGTCGATATGGCCTTTTCCGGCTAGATCCACCATGGATCTGGTCGAACAAAGCCAGATCAACGGCCAGATGTGGTTGTCAAAGGCCGCAAAAGTCCATCGTTGGCCGTCAGCGACGGCCAAAGATATGGCCGTCGTTGTCGGTCAACGATGGTTTGGCTGTTGCTAACGGCCAGATCGGTGAATTACCGACCAGTTTCGGTCGTGGTGTAAGTCATTGTAATAGATTCTGACTACCACCGACGATGGTTGTCGGAATCTAGTAAGTATGGGTGGGTAGGGGTATTTTTGCTAATTTTTAAACTTTTTTCCAGGGGTATTTAATGAAATTAATAAACTTAAGGGGTCTAAAAATAATTAAAAAAATACTATAATATTTCTCAAATAATGTGTCAAACGATATTTGGGGAATAAGATTGGAAATATGGATAATAATATGGAACCAAACGCACCATATGATCCAAATGCCTATGTTGAACCAAACAATGTAATGACTGGATTAAAAGATAGATTACCGGTTTTTTTTTTTTGGTAATAAAACATTATCAAAACCAAACACAACTTGAGAAGTAAACTTCTCTAGGGGAGCTTTGCTTCCACTAGTAGCAGATACTCTATTTTTGTGATAAATAGAACCATTCTAGTTTCGGACAATCACATTTTTCGCTTAAATTTTATGTTTATATATTAATTATTTTTTAAGAGTTTTTTGTTATGTGGGGTTTATGAAGAGTTTTTTATAAGCTTCAGTAAGTTTATAGAGTATAAGTATATATAGAATTATAATATCTTATCTAATAATTTTCATTCAAGTTAAACTTATCAAAATAAAAAACATTTAAAAGCGGGTCATGCTAAAAAGCTTGATAGGGATTAAAAAAAATCACTTCCCTTTTAAATTGTTAGTTGGGATGGGCTAGAAATAAACTTTTAAAAGTTTAATTGGGTTCGGCCTCCACCCACCCAAACTCATTTGCCATTCTTACACATATGATATATGGGAACGAGTATCGATAAAAGAACAAACGAGAAAGAAAAAAAACAAGAACAGATATATGTTTTGGCAATTAAATTTAAAGAAAGAGACAAATACAGTATATATACATATATGGAGAAAATAATAACATAAAAAATAACAAAGGTCTAATATATTTTTAAGATATTACCTACATAAGTTTATAATTTTAAATTATTCAATATAAATTGAATTTTTAAATAAAACATCAAATGCCACCTTAATTAAGCATGTCCACAGAATTTTATATTTATAATATTTATAAGTTTTTCAATTTTTTATTAAAAATATTTTTTTTTACAATTGTTATGTCAATATTTTTGGAGTAAAGCTATACAAAAATTTTCAATAATTAACTTATCTTATGTACTACTTAATTATTAGTACATATAGCTTCTTAATTAGTAAACAAACGTTTGATGGAATGTTTGTAATTGTACTTCATGATGTCGTGATATTATATGATCCTCTATCTTATTTCATGTCGTCAATTTCTATATATTTATTTACCATAAAAATAATATATTACACATACAAATTACCTATATGATTTTTTATATATATAAATTAACAGGGCACGTGTAAATATTGTATATAAGAGTTTGTTAGAATTGTACACGTGTTGTTAGTTTCCATAGCCTCTAATGTGCTTCTTCAGAAACAAGGGAGAAAACCTTGTTGATGGGAGGAATTGGATCCATTAATAGCAATTGACTACACACTTGAGCAAAGAATCATGCAAGCCCATCAAGAAACTCACAACATACTCCATTTGATAATGATCTGCAAGTGCTTTAGTTCCTCCACAAACACACTTTCCACAAGAACAGAAAGGCCGGTAATTACTGAATTCTTCCCAAATTGTTTTCAATTTGGTGAAATAAGCACGACAGAAGATGAACCTTGCGTGTGATTCATCATATCACACCTCAATTGAAAAATACGAGGTCCATTTTCCTGCTAAAAACATTCTTTAAGATCTAACCACATTTCATAAGCAGAATAGGAGTATATAACACTAGCAAAAATCTCCTTAGAAACAGAGTTAAGAATCCAAGAAATAACCATGTTATTGTTCCGGATCCAAGAATTGTATTGACTTTCCATATCTCTTTGTATTTGCTTTCCTAGTATATCTTGATTTAGTTTCCTCTTATTTTGTTGATTTAATTTCTTGTTCTGTAATCCCGAAGTCAATGGGATTATTCCATGTAATTTCCCTTATAGTCGTGGATCTGTATTATATAAACCAATTTTAGTTGATTAATAAAATAAACTAATTAACACAAAATTGATATGGTATCAGAGCAGGCCATCTAGGGCACGCTTCTCCTCATCATGTCTGATGATTCTAGCCAACATTCTTCTGCAAAAACCCAATCAATCACCGCAAACACCAAACAAACTATGAATGATTTATCATCCCCATATGTCTTACACCCATCTGACAATCCGGGAATCGTGCTAGTTTCATGTCTTCTCAAAGAAAATAACTATCCAACATGGCGAAGAGCCATGTCCAATGCATTACTTGCCAAGAACAAATTTGGCTTTGTTGATGGAACTTTCTTTGCGACGAAGCCAGATTCAGAGATCTTGCAATATGGATCAAAAACAACTCCATGATTATCTCATGGATATTTAATTCTCTTGACTCATCTCTTCATGACAGTGTTGTTTTTTTTTATACAGCTAGGGAGATATGGGTCGATCTTGAAGAACGTTTGTCACAAGGAAATGCACCTCGAGTGCATCAACTAAGAACTGAGATAGTGAATACGTAGCAGAAGGATATGTCAATTGTTGCATATTACACAAAGCTTAAGGGACTTTGGGATGAGTACAACGCTTATTCTCAAATTCCGCCTTGCACTTGCGGTTCGGCCAAAGCAATTCTTTGTTGAGAAAGAAAAAGAAAAGGTTCATCAATTCTTGATGGGATTAAATGAAAAATATAATGTGGTGAGATCTCAAATCCTAAACATTGATCCTCTTCCTTTGCTAGCCCGATCTTATGCACTTGTTTCGCAAGAAGAAAAGCAACAACAAATTGCAACGACAAGAGCGGCAACCATTGTTGAAACAGCTGTATTTGCTGCATCCAAAAACAACCTGAAGGCTGTGACACGAAGCAACAATGGTAACCGAGACACACACATCAAAGCTGTATTGTGAACATTGCAAGAAAAATAAACACACAAAGGAGACATGTTTTGAATTACATGGCTACCCGGATTGGTGGGAAAAGAACAAAACCAAATCGACACGAGGAAAGATGGCAAATCAAACACAAACCATGAACACGATAGGACAATCAACTGGATCTCCAATCGGCGGCCTCACTAAAGAACAGTATACCCAACTCATGTCTTTGCTGAATCTTGACCAGACACAGAACTTGAATCCAATTGCAAATTTTGCTGGTAAGGCAAATTCTCTTTCCAATGGTAGTGTTGAATGGATTTTGGACTCAGGTGCTTCTGACCATATGACTTGCCAGAAGAGTATCTTACACAATGAAACACAAGTCGGTTTTAACCTTCCTGTTTCCATTCCAGATGGTTTTTCTGTCCCAGTTAAATCCTATGGAGAAGTCACTATTAATCCTAACATTAAATTAAGCAATGTTTTGTATCTACCTTCTTTTTCTTGTAATCTCATCTCCGTAGGCAAATTAACTAATACCTTAAACTGTGTTGCTCATTTCTTTCCTACCTTTTGTATCTTACAAGACCTAGCCACGAGGAAGCTGATTGGCATGGGTGAGCTTAAGGATAGTCTTTATTATTTCAGGGCACTCAATGTGACTGCTGCATCTGCAAATATGGTTCAGGATACAAGCTTTGAGTTATGGCACCAACGACTTGGTCACCTTTCTTTTGATCGAATGTGTTCTATTGATGGTTTAAATCTTCACAAGATGAAGAATTTTTGTTGTGATACTTGTCATCGTGCTAAACAAGTTCGACATTCTTTTCCTAATAGTTCTATTAAAACTCAGAAACCTTTTGATTTAATACATTGTGATGTTTGGGGACCTTACAAAAATCCATCTTTGTCTGGTGCTCATTATTTCCTTAGTATTGTTGATGATTTTAGTAGAACTACATGGGTTTATTTAATGAGAAATAAAACTGAAGTTGATCATTTGTTAGTCTCATTTATTGCCATGGTTCACAAGCAATTTGATTCTCATGTCAAGCAGATTAGAAGTGATAACGGGACTGAGTTTACCGCTCACAAATTTCAGCAATTTTGTCAAGAAAAAGGGATTGTTCAACAATTTTCATGTGTTTCTACCCCTTAACAAAACGGAGTAGTAGAGCGCAAACATAGGCATCTCTTAGAAGTTGCACGAGCTTTAAGATTTCAAGGAGGATTACCTATAAAATTTTGGGGTGAGTGTGTTCTTACTGCAGCCTATTTGATTAATTATGCCCCCACACCACTCTTAAATGGAAAAAGTCCTTATGAAATCTTGTTATCTCGGAAGCCAAATTACTCACATCTTAAAGCTTTTGGGTGTCTTTGTTATGCTTCGGTTATTCCAAGGTCTAGTGATAAATTTAGTGAACGAGCCAATCCTTGTATTTTCATTGGATATCCTTATGGTCAGAAAGGATATAGAGTTTACAATTTGACAACTCATAGAATTATTGTCTCAAGAGATGTCGTGTTCCATGAAACCATCTTCCCGTTTCAATCTTATTCCTCAACAAAATCTTCCATCTTATCACCTATACCTGTGTCTACCATAGAACCTGACATTATAGATCATCATGAGCAGGGAGTTAATAAGGATGGTGAAATAGATCTGGTTGACCGAATTGATGAGAATAATACAACCAATGAGCTTCCTCAAAACAACATAGATGATGAGAGGGTTGTAGATAATGACAATACAACCAATACATCTCAATATAGGAATGATCAAGCTACAATTTCCCATGACCTTCCTAATCTAGTACCCATTGCAATCACTCATCCTACCTGACAAAGAAAGATGCCAGCACACTTCAAGGATTACATTGTTGAATTGCCAGGAAATAATAAAGACACATCCCAATCTCATGCCAATACGGTTTCCTCAGGTACTTCTTACCCTTTATCTCATTATCTTTCCTACTCACATTTTTCTTCATAACATCGTTGTTTTCTTATGGCCATCTCAACCAATGATGAGCCAACATCTTATACACAGGCAATTAAAGATACTCAATGGCAAGAAGCAATGAAGAATGAGTTAGAGGCACTTGAACAAAACAACACTTGGACCCTTGAGGAATTACCTCCTGGCAAGAGAGCAGTTGGATGCAAGTGGGTGTGCCGAATTAAATACAAGTCTGATGGGACCATAGAATGATACAAGGCACGCCTTGTAGCCAAAGGGTACACTCAAGTGGAGGGATTGGATTATACTGAAACATTTGCACCTGTTGCTAAACTCACCACTGTTCGTACCTTGCTAGCAGTTGCAACAATCAAACGTTGGACTTTACATCAGATAGATGTTAATAATGCCTTTATCCATGGGGATCTTGTGGAGGAAGTCTACATGAAACCTCCACCGGGTTATTTATCCAATAATGATTCACGGGTATGTCGACTCCAAAAATCTTTGTATGGGCTAAAACAAGCCTCTCGGCAATGGTTTGCAAAATTTTCCACCGCTATTCTTCAATATGGATTCACTCAATCCAAAGCTGACAGCTTATTATTCACATACCGCCGAGGAAAAATTTTCCTTGTGGTTCTTGTTTATGTTGATGATGTGGTCATGGCAGCCAATGACAATGTGCATCTCAATCAATTCAAGCGGTATTTAGAATCTTGGTTTCCCATCAAAAATCTTGGTACTCTTAAATACTTCCTTGGTGTTGAAGTTGCTCACTCTCCCGAAGGCATTGTTCTTTCTCAACGAAAATACACATTGGACATTTTACAGGGAGCAGGTTTACTTGGTGCAAAACCTTGCCATTTTCCCATTGAACAAAATCACAAGTTAGCACTTGATGACAGTCCACCTCTTCATGATCCAAGCTCCTATCGTCGTCTAATAGGATGCTTGATTTACTTGACCATCACTCGGCCTGACATTTGTTATTTAGTTCATGTTCTTTCTCAGTTTATGAATCAACCTCACTAAGGTCATTGGCAAGCTGCTTTGCGGGTTTTGAGATATCTCAAATCAACACCAGGTCAAGGTATTTTCTTTTCTTCTACAAGTTCCTTATCACTTTTAGCCTATTGTGATTCGGATTGGGCAAGTTGCCCTTTAACTCGGCGATCTCTCAGTGGTTATTTCATCTTCCTTGGCCATTCTCCCATCTCTTGGAAAAGCAAGAAACAAACAACTGTTTCAAGATCCTCAGCAGAAGCAGAGTATCAATCTATGGCCATTACTGCATGTGAGTTAATTTGGTTGCAGCAATTGCTTTCAGACTTAACTGTCTCACTTTCTTCTACTCACTTGTACTGTGATAATCAAGCTGTCATGCATATTGCTAACAATCCAGTTTATCACGAAAGAACAAAGCACATTGAAATTGATTGTCACTTTGTTAAAGACTGCATTCAACGAGGATTGTTAACTACTCGTTTCATTCCTTCGCGCCATCAAGTTGCTGATTTATTTACTAAAGCTCTTGGCAAGCAACAATTTCAGTTCTTGGTTGGCAAGTTGGGCATTCGAAACCTCCATGCTCCAACTTAAGGGGGCGTATTGACTTTCCATATCTCTTTGTATTTGCTTTCCTAGTATATCTTGATTTAGTTTCCTCTTATTTTGTTGATTTAATTTCTTGTTCTGTAATCCCGAAGTCAATGGGATTATTCCATGTAATTTCCCTTATAGTTAGGGACTGCTGTATTATATAAACCAATTTTGGTTGATTAATAAAATAAACTAATTAACACAAAATTGATAAATTGAGAAGAGAATCATTACCATCAAGACGAGGAATGGATCCATCAATAAACCCTAACTTGTTCTTGACTAACAGAGCAATCACCATAGCTCAACTCCACGAAGTGTAATTGTCTTCAATCAGTGGTTGTGACACAATAATTAGCCTTGGATTATCTGAATGATGAAGATAATAAGGACTGGAACCATCTTCAATGGCGGAATTGATCCTCGATGAAACGAAGGATCAGATTGAGAAGAAGAATTGTTTGCCATGAAAACCAGAAGAGAACAAACGAATCACAGAGAACACGGATCGAAAATCAAGAACATGAAGGAATGAGAAAATTCCAGAACGAGGACGCACAAGAAGCACTTTATTGCTCTGATACCATATTGAACAAGAACATAGAGAAGAAAAAGGAAAAAGGAAGAAGATTACTTCACTGATTAATCGAAGAAGTTACAGAGGAGGTAAAACTACTGATATAAATAGCAGGGAAGAAATAGACTCGACCAAAAATACAATTTGTCTATAGCTGTACAACCAATGAACAAATGACACCTGTACAAGTCTAACAAACTCCTATATACAGTATTTACACGTGCTCTGTTATAAATTGAAGTGTGTTGATGCAAAGATTTACATCAACTAGAGGTACGTGATTGACAAAGTTATAATCACGTAAGATGTGTGCGCGATCCTAGTGGATCAGCGGTAAAACAACATAATAATGGATAAGTTAGAATTAATCTAGAACACAAAGAACAAAAAGAGAATTTTTAAAGTGATTCGGCTACTCGTAAGGCAAGGTTTACATCCACTATTATATTATTGAATGTAATCTGGTTTACAAAGAGGCAACAGTTTAATTTATGCAACTTGTTTTTCATCCCTAAAAATAAATTACAACTAAGTTTATATAGTACTAATTGCATGATTGAGTTGGAGATAAACTCAAATTCGTTAAGATGAGAAGTTGTGTGATCACCGACCTTGATTATATGATCCATATCGCGAGAGATTTGCATGCCAAAAGAGGATTTTATCCTCTCCGAATTCCCCGCATAACAAATTAATATAAATAAATTAGTAAATAAATAACATAAAGATGTGAATAACTTATTATACTGAACTACCATGGCCAACTTTCAACAGTATTGAATTGTGTAAAGTAAGATTTGTTTTTCCAGAAATTAAGATTTTGATCATTGTTTAAAATACATATATGATCTAATTTTATTGACTGGTCATACATATAATATCATATTATTTATAACTTGAAAAGTACTTTCTCTATGCAAGATTATAAGACAATCATAATTTGACCAAGATTTTTTTTTTTAGGGTAAAAGGTAATTGTATAAAAAGAAAGAATACAAAAAAGCAGGGAAAAGAAAATCCCCTGCCACAAATTCTTGGACAAGCCCAAGAAAAAAAAATCAAAAGCTATACATATGAAGTCAGACTATTCACGCAATTGTAACCATAAACCAAATCAGCCCAGGCTGAGACAAAATAAAGATCCCAAGAGACCCATACAACTAAAAAAAAAAAAAAACAGATAAAGCAGCCCACTATATAAACTGAAAGCATAGGCTAAGGAATGGCTGTCAATTTCCCCCGGAGCACAACATTCCCATAAACCACTACAACTGTAAACTCCATATTCTGATACTGCAGATAAACCAGCCTGAAACTACAATCTGAAATACCATCCCTCCCAATAGGATAATCTGGAACAGCATTATGTAAACTCCCTAAATGCTGATGACGCCAAACAGGATGCATTATATAAATAGGCTAGAATCTGGACAATCTCATCTTGTTCTCCCACAGATTCATCTCCTGGTAACAGTTACTAAAGGCATCAAGCTTACTCAAAAACCAGCCTGAGGACAAAAAATCGTATTTACAAAGTTTAGGCTTGTCATAGAAACCGTGTTTATCCAAAAGAGTTAATGATAGTTTGTTATAAAGGTTGAACATGAGAAAAAAACCCATCACATTAAGTTGATGACGCAGCTTTTTCCATATTAATTTAGAAATCCAGCAGTCCCGGCCTCCATTTTGCCAACACCAACTAAAGCCAAGCAACCATATTTGAATTTGCCCTCCAGAACATACGTCCTTTAGTAAACAACAATTTCTCCACGTAAAAGTTTTGTTAGACCACCAGATCTAAATAATTTTTAAGCCCTGTTGCTGCTCCCAAATTACCACAGTAAGATCTCCCAAGTTTGATAGATTGTACCCCATGTCAGTCCGAAACCACTTACAAACCATGCTGCAAAACCAAACAAGATAGGTAGAGATAAAAGATTAGTAAAATGGAAAAAACCAACAGTGACTTCCCGTTTGATTTTGCACCACAGCAAGGGAGAAGCAAAACCAAAATCTTATCGCCATATTCTTGCCATAGAGGTTTCTCCCCTAGCAAGTCCAAGGTTCCTCAAAGGAATACCCCAATCTTCCATTACTCGCTGAGTCCGTTCATTTTGTTTAAAGGGAAGAGTGATGACTCTGAGTCTCACCGCATCAAAGATCAGATGTTTAATAATATCTCTGTTTCTCTTATGGCCTCTAAGGATCCTAAAGTTCCTTTCTTGCCAGCTGAAATACACCACTGCACCAAGTAGAACCTGCACCTTTAAAAATATTGATTACTTCAATTTACCCATACTTGAGGGTAAGGGAAGATATTACATGCCATTCATGCCAGAACAATTAACATAAATTAATTGTTTAGCACAAGGTTACATTGCATATATCTTTAAATAAATTTTTGAAAATGTAATACTTTAGATTACCAGTGACTTAGGATTTTTTATTGGAGATGAAATGACGATATTTTTGTCCATATTTAGATTATTTTTTAGCTCTCTACATTTGTTAATTTAACTAAACACCCTCACAATTAAAGTTTATAAATTAACAAAAACATCTCCATCTACCTAATTATTGTCAGCAATTGGCCACCATCATTGGACGGTGGGTGAAAGCCGTTGAAATGACACACGACCAGCTTGATCTGGCAGGTCGTGCGTGTAACTGGCATTTTCTAATCAGATCCACCATGGATCTGACCAAAAATGGTCAGATTAATGCACGACCGGCCAGATCCAGTCGATCATGTGCCATTTCGACGAATTCTGACCACCATTCGGCGATGGTGGCCAGCTGTTGGCAATAGTTAGTTGGGTGGGGGTGTTTTTGTTAATTTATAAACTTTTATTGAGAAAAATATTTGTTAAATGTTTTGGGTTGCATAGAATATGATTAGATTTTGAACGATATTAAAACAAACACATTTTTCATTTTTTAGGATAGGTAGTGGAATAGGATAGGGTGAGAAAAGTGAAACAAATGGAGTCAAAATACTTAGATATTATTTTACTGAAATGCCCTTTACAATATATTTGTCCAAATAATTAATTAATGAGGTTAAAGAAGTCATTCAACAAGTTGCGTTCATTGTTATTTGAAATCAATAAGAGCGCATTTGTGTCCTGAATTTTTATTAAGGGTAAAATTGGAACAAAAATAGGATTAACACATTAATATTAAAATATCACTTTTTGAATCGGTAATCACATAACCCCTTATATCACCTCTCATATTACTTGAGTAATGATATATTACTGAAATCTTTTATTTCCTACTAAATCAAACGATGTAATGACTATATTAAAAGATAGATTACCAGAGTAATATTCCAAAGGCCCTAACCAAACACCTTTTTAAGATTATCTATCTCACTGATAATCCTATCTTTTTTATAATAAAATATTGTCAGAACCAAATGCACCCTAAGAAGTAAAATTCTCTAAGGGAGCTTAGCTTCCATTAGTAGGAGATAGCAGATACTCTATTTTTGTGATAAATAAAACCAATCTATTTTGGACAATCACATTTTTCGCTTAAATAGTATGTTTATATATTAATTTTTATAAAGATTTTTTTCTTTTTTTTTTTATGTGGGGTTTATGAAGAGTTTTTTATAAGCTTCAATAATACTTATAAAATAGAGTATTAGTGTATTTAGAATTATAATATCTTTTCTAATAATTTTCATTCAAGTTAAACTTATCAAAACAAAAAACATTTAAAAGTGGGTCATGCCAAAAAACTTGGTAGGGATTAAAAAAAATCACTTCCCTTTTAAATTGTCAGCTGGGATGGGCCAGAAATAAAGTTTAATTGGGTTGGGCCTCCACCCACCCAAACTCATTTGCCATTCTTACATATATTGGAACAAATATCGATGAAAGAATAGAAGTTTATAATTAAGAATAATACTAGCTTTACAAAGAGACATACAAAGAGTCATATAAATAGTCAAATCTAGCCCTTGAAATTCACGATTGCCTCTTTCTCTCTCTCTTTTTCCTTTCTTTTAAGGGCTGAATTTGACTCTTTGTATGCCTCTTTATAAGGCTAGTATTACTCTATAATTAAATGTTGCAAGTTAAAAGATCAAAGTTACAAACGAGAAAGAAAAAAACAAGAACAAATATATGTTTTGGCAATTATATATATGGAGAAAATAATAACATAAAAAATAACAAAGGTCTAAAATATTTTTAAGATATTACCTACATAAGTTTTTAGAATAATAGCTCCGTTTGGTTCATTATTCTGATAGTTTTTAGAATAATCTTTTGAAAAAAGTTAAATTGAGTAGGTATTACGATGTAGGATTTGAAAATTAACAAAAATATCTCCTATGTTTGTTTATTTACTAAACACCCCTATAATAAAATATTAAAAGTTAACAAAAACACCCCCAACCCACCCATTAAATAGGGACAACCAGCCACCACCGTCAGAGGGTGGTCGGAGTGTTTTTGCAATTTCTAAAAAAAATATTTGGGGTGTTTAGTTAAATTAATAAATTTATGAGGTTTAAAAGAAATAGAATAATATAGAATAATATTTTCAGAATAATGACATTTTACTGTTTAACTTTTTTGGGAATACTAATAATAATATTCCCAAAAGCGAACCAAACGAAGCCTATAATTTTAAATTATTCTATATAAATTGATTTTTTAAATAAAACATCAAATGCCACCTTAATTAAGTATCTCTACAGAATTTTAGACTTATAATATTTTATAAGTTTTTCAAATTTTTATTAAAAATATTTTTTTTACAATTGTTATGTCAATATTTTTGGAGTAAAGCTGTATAAAAATTTTCAATAATTAACTTATATTATGTACTACTTAATTATTAGTACATATAGCTTCTTAATTACTACCTAATTATTGGTAAATATAGCTTCTTAATTAGTAAACAAACGTTTGATAGAATGTTTGTAATTGTACTTCTTGATGTCGTGATATTATATGACGCCCAATCTTATTTCATGTCATAAATTTCTATATATTTATTTAGCATAAATATAATATATTACACATATAAATTATGTATATGATTTTCTATATATATAAATTGAAGTGTGTTGATGCAGAGATTTACATTAATCAAAGATACGTGATTGACAGAGTGAAAATCGCATAGGATGTATGCGTAACCCTAGTAGATCAACGATAAAACAACATAATAATGGATAAGCTAGAATTAATCTCAAACATAATGAACAAACACACAATTTTTAAAATGGTTCGGCTACTTACAATGCAAAGCTTACGTCTACTATTTATGTTATTGAATGTAATTTTGTTTACAAAGAGGCAACAATTTGCTTTATACTACTTGTTTTTCATTCTTAGAAATAGATTATAACTAAATTTATATAATACCAATTGCATGACTGAGTTAAAGATAGACTCAAATTTGTTTAGATGAGAAGTTACGTGATTATTGACTTTGATTATATGATCCATATCGCAAGAGATTTGCATGTCAAAGAGGATTTTTATCCTTATCCTCTTTGGATTTCCCGCATAACAAAGTGATATAAATACATTAGTAAATAAATAACATAAAGATGTGAATAACTTATTATATTCAACTGCCATGGCCAACTTTCAACAGCATTAAATTGTGTAAAGTAAGATTTGTTTTTTCAGAAATTAAGATTTTGCTATCAATACCATCATTCTAAATATCGGTTATAATTGTTTAAAATACATATATGACCTAATTTTAATGAATGGTCATATCATACTATTTATAACTGAAAAAGACTTTCTCTATGCAAGATTATAAGACAATTAAAATTTGACCAAGATTTACTTGGACCTTTAAACATATTGATTGCTTCAATTTGCCCATACTTAAGGGTAAGGAAAGATATGAGTAATACTGTAGTCATCGGGAGTAGTGTATAAAATCTGTGCACCGAATGACGTGATAAAATCTTGACCGTCTATTAATATTAAGTTATAATTAATCGACGGTCAAGATTGCGTCACGTCATTCGGTACACTATTATCGGTGTCTCTATTATTTTCCGGGAAGATATTACATGCCATTCATGCCAAAACAATTAACATAAATCAATTGTATATATCTTTAAATAAATTTTTGAAAATGTAATACTTTAGATTACCAGTGACTTAGTCAGGACTTTTTATTGAAGATGAAATGGCGATATTTTTTTTTCCATAAATTTAATGAGAAAGTACATAAATTTCAAAATACACTAAAAAGGCTCAAAACTTAAAAGATATAAATGCCCCTAAACTAATAATTAATTAAATTAAAAAAAAAAGGCCCCGCACTGTTTTAAACTTGGATTAAGGAGAGATTGTTAGATTTTATTTTATTTTTTAATTTTTTTCATTAATTATTAATTAGTTTGGTAAATGCTAGAAGTACAAAAATTTTTGCAAAAATTTATTGTATAAAGTGATATGGTAAGAGATGAATGAAATTCACTCTTCCATTCATCTCTTACCGCATCACTTTATATAGAAAATCCTTGTAAATTTCTTTTTATCTCTAGCATTATTATATGTTTAAACTCTTTTAGTCGGTTTCTATCTTCCATTCACCTCTTACTGCATCACTTTATATATAAAATCCTTGTAAATTTCTTTTTATCTCTAGCATTATTATATGTTTAAACTCTTTTAGTCGGTTTCTAAAAAAGTTGTACCTAAATTATAATAGCCCTTTACCCATAAGGACGTGGATGTTTCATCATTTTATTTCTACTTTATTAGATTTCCTCATCACATATTGGTTTATGGAAAGAAAAATCAGACATATATATATAAACCCATAATTTAATAGTTAGGGTTGGCACATACTAAGAAACAACCCGGTCCCTTTGAGGGTAGGCCTCAAAAAATAAAAAACGAAAAAAAAAAAAAAACTAATTTTTTCCTATGGAAAACTCTTTTCTATAATCTCTCTTTACCCTTTGGGATTCTACTTGTCTTTATTAATTTGAAATTTTTGTCCTCCCATTTATCTTCAATTTAGTCTATATAATATACCATATAAATAACTATTAACTGTGATTTTTAATTCTATGACTTGACTTAACTGTCATTTTATCTGTATTTACATTTCTGTATTTTATCCCTCTACATAATTAATTACTTAATAGACTTCAATTCTCTTTACTAATAAAAGATTACATATGGTAACTTACCCCTCTTTTTAATAAAATTAAAAATTAAAAATCTATGTAATTATAAACTAATAAGCTACTTAATAATTAGCCATGGGACATACAAGTCTTGCCCAATTTAACTAACGCCCTGGACGTCAACTTGGAAGTATAATGTCCTCTTAAACCTTTTTTTTTTTTTTTTTTAAATGCATTTAAATCACAAGTACTTAAGTTCTATAGCAGCACTTATATGTATGGTTGAAACATAGAATGATAAAAATATTATCATGCAATACAGGAGCTTTTAAAATAATCTCTCCTCTTGAAACTGGATAGTAAGCAAACCCGTTGGTCATTGGTTTAGCTCATAATCCGTTTATGTCACAAGTAAGTCATATAGCATTATATATATATATATAGAGAGAGAGAGAGAGAGAGAGAGAGTAAACGACATGTTCCCACCCAAGGTTTATTGAAATCCCAGAGTGGTACCACTGGTTTCATAAATTCCAGATTCCCACCCTTAAATGGATACCGTTTCCTTTATTTTATCCGTTCAAGGCTAAAATTGTATTTTTCTCTGTTCCCTTCCCATTTCTTCTTCATCTCTGCCTCCACCTCCCATCTTCTTCTTTTTCCTTCATCTCAAAAGGGTTGCCATTTCAGGCCCACCCGTCTGATTCTGGCGAAATCACCATCACCATCACCACCACCATCTAGCCATCACCATTCACCACCACATCTTTCAACACCATTATGACCGAAACCCCCCGAAGTCCCACCACCACCCACCACCTTTCCACTCATCCACCACCATCACAATCCCTCTAAACCCCAAAGCCCCACCGCCAAATCATATACACATTCAGTGACAAAACCAACCGAAAAACCATCACCAGATCACTCATAAATCCAGCCACAAACCCATCCAAAAACCACCACCAAATCACTCACAAATTCAGCCACAAACCCACACAAAAACCACCACCAAACAAATCACAAATTCAGTAGCAAACCAACCCAAAAACCACCACCAAATCACTCACAAATTCAGTCACAAACCCACCCAAAATCCACCACCAAATCACTCACAAGTTCAGCCTCAAAACCACCCAAAATCCAACATCAAATCACTCACAAATTCAGTCACAAACCCACCCAAAAACCACCACAAACTCAGCTATAAATCCATCCAAAAACAACCACAAACCCACCCAAAAACCACCACAAAGTCAGCCACAAACCCACCCAAAAACCGCCACAAATCCAGCCGCCTCGGAGCTTATTCCGACAAGGGAGAAAAGGGAAGAAGAAAGAGAGGAGGAGCAAGAAAAGAAGAAAAGAGAGGAAGAGGAGGAGAAGAAGAAGAGGAAGAAAAAATAGAATGGGTAGAAGAAAAAAAGGGCTGTGGTGGTGGTTAGGGATGGGGTGGGTTTGGAATGGGCTGCGAAGAAGATAAGGGGAAATGAAGAAGGAGAAGGTCCAAGGGTAATTTGGTAAAAGAACCATATGCCCCTATGTTGTCACTAACGACATCCATTTAAGGGTGGGAATCTGGAATTTATGAAACCAGTGGTACCACTCTTGGATTTCAATAAACCTTGGGTGAGAATATGTCGTTTACTCATATATATATATATATATATATATATATATATATATATATATATATATATATATATATATAATGTTATAGGCCGTTAACTTCAAAACCATGAATAATTAATTAAGGTATGCACAAACTACCAAACCTTGTGATTACCAAAACAAAAAGCATTACATATGTATCATTACATACAAACATAATCATATTATTATTGAACATGGAAAATTAAAACATAATAGAAAGAAACTTATTAACCAGACACATATATATCTTACGACATAATCGATACATCAAACTAATAAAACTTCAGAACTTACCATAATATATTACAACATAAATTAAGCGGATTTGTTCCTAACCTTAACCAATAACCCAAACTTCATGCGAAATATGACACTCAAAGTAGGGGTTACAGGGTGATTTTCGAGCACTTGAAAATTGTAGTTATGGATGAATGTTGCTGCAATGGCCTTCATTAAATTAAAAGCAATGTCCCTGCCTAGACAAATCCTTGGCCCAGCATTGAAAGAGAAGAATTTATGTGGTGGCTCATGTTTAATCCCTCCATTCTCCGTGATCCATCTCTCCGGCTTGTATTCAAGACAGTCATCTCCCCAAACCGATGGCATTCTCGCCATTCCATACAGGAAGATTAGAACGTTGGTCTTATCATCGACACAATGCCCACCAGGTAAAGTTTCGGATTGAAGCGGGGTTCGGATTTGTATCGGCGCCGGAGGGAACAGCCTTAGGGCTTCACAAAGAGCTGCATGAAGATAGATCAACTTGCTCAACTCCTCCAGTTGGAACAATCTAATATTCTTCCCATCTCCCTTTTGTGGCAAATTTCTTTCTATTTCTTCCCTAATTTTCTTCTCAACAATAGGGTTTTTCTCAAGCATCCAGAAGAACCAAGTGAGAGCTGTACTACTTGTGTCAGCAGTTGCAAAAATAAAATTCACCATGTTATCTCTCATAACTTCATCAGAAACTTTTGGAGAATTATCTTCATTTCCTGTCAAATAACAGTTCACAAAATTGAAACCCTCTTCATCTTCAAAGCTGATTCTTGTTTTTCCTTCACTCAATTTCTTTCTATTCATCGATATCTGCTCAGCGCAAAACCGATCGACAACTTCCCTTCCTCCACTCATTTTTCTTTCTTTCCCAAACCCTAACCATCTCTGGAACTTCCACAAGCTCTCCGGTAGAAGAAATCGCAAGATTATAGCCTCCCATGCATCGTCTAGGGCTTCAGGAACCGGATTTTTCGGTAATCCAATGCAAAGAGAATTAGGGTTATGCCCAGTGACCATCGAAGAAGCAAAATCAAAGGTATACCTCTTGAACAAATCTTGCAAGTCCAACACTTGACATTGTTTAGAGGACTGCTCAAGAACTGGGATGAGTCCATTCTCTAAGATTCTCCGAATGGTTTTCGCGACAGCCTGCTGGCTCTGCTGGTGACTTATAAAGCTTCGAAAAGTATTTCGATGGATCTTCCATTCGTCGAAATCAGTGTTGAACAAACTATGATTTCCGAAGAATTCGAACCGTTTCCTCCACTCATCTCCCTTGTGATAGCCAGAAAATTTTTCCTTCATCACGCAGTTCACAATTGCAGGATCACAGGTGATCAATGTGTCCATTTGACCAAGCCAGGCACCTTTAAGGAGAAATGTCCCCATATTTGCTTCAAGAATTTGAGTGATTTTCTCATGAATTTGGTCGATGTTGAGCAGAAATTCCAGTAACATTCCGAGGAGTGGTAAGTTCCATAAGAACTTCTTCTTTTTGGTGAAGTGATAGAGAAAAAGGAGGAAGTAAACAGCGAGGATTGTGTATGGAAGGAAGGCAAATAATGGTGCCATCATGGTTTTGTGAAGAAATGTAGAATAGATTATTAGATTTTGAGTAGAAGAGAAAAAATTCTGCAGAGCATTTCATTCATTGACGGGAATTACACCCATTTTTTCTTGTGTATCTTAACTACATACAACACTTTTCAGCTAATAGTGAATTTACTCAACTAACCTCAGCTAACTACATTTACTCAACTACCCCCAACTAACTACATTTACAACCATTCTGTTACATTTATTGAAAACACCAGTTTACATTGCACTACATTTGACTAATAGTCAACATTAGATTGAACTGAATAGAGTTGAATATATCTTCAATAAAATTATATATATATATATATATATAATTTTATATATTATATGTGAGGTGGGACGGGGCGGGGCAGGGGAAGTAGGCATGGCAATGGGTCGGGGCGGGGCAGGGTGAGGATCTCATTCACCGTACCTATCCCCGCCCTCAAAATAACTCCCCACCCCCACCCCATCCCCGTTACGGGGATAACAAATTCCCCTTCCCCGCCCTAAAGGGAAATGTTGGAGGCCCGTCCCCACCTTGTTAATTTTACATAAACATAAATTAATTTGAGCATTACCAAACACAATAGTTAATTTTCGTCTACATAACAAACACTTAGATTAATCATTTAAACATAATTAATTATACATAAATATGGGTTAAGGTTTATTCTTGTTCAATTGTTTAGGGTGAGGAAAATTGGGAAAATATAGGTTTATATAGGTAGGATAATTGTATATATAATTAGGTAAAATATATGTGTATTAGTGAAAAGTGTATGTATATATATAATTTTTTATTTTATATATTATATACGAGGCGGGGGAAAGGCATCACCCACCCTGCCCCATCCCCAAGGACGAGGATTAAAACGCTCTCCACCCCTGCCCCTATCCCCGAAAAAACCGAGGCTTTCCCGGGGTGGGACGGGTCTCCGAAATTCCGGGGAACGTTACCATGCCTAAGGGGAAGGGCACCCCTACCCCCGCCCCATCCCCAGGGATGGGGATTAAAACTCCTCCTATCCCCCAAAAAACTGGGGAATCTCTGCCCCATATGGGGCGGTCGGGATGGGGCCCTGGGCCATGCCTAATTTAAATCCATTACATACCTTGCAGCACTAGTCGGATTTCACAAGTCAGCAGTTAATTAATATGAAAGTGGATCGATCATTAGTATATATAGTTATGAATTGTCAGGTAATTATGTTTTGTTCAGCATAAATTAAATTGAATTTAACTTTACTCTGACTATCTAACTGTTAGTTCAGTGATTCATTCATCTCTTCTGAATTTTTCACAGCTCAATCGATCAGTTTATTTATAAAGAGCAAGTTACTAAGTTAGATCTCCCCGATGAACCATATACAGGGTCAGATTTTCTCAGAGGTGTGTGTCATTTGTTCATGAGGCAAGCAAATTTCATTTCCCATAAATATTTGATCTTGAAAAGGGTGCAAGAATCATATAGCATCTCACATGAAGAATTGATGAGGAGCAATTGATGCTTCAAATAGGATTAAATAAGAGTGTGACAACTCACCCTCGAAGACATGAACATAATTATGAGAGTGACTCATTGTTTCAATATTTTGACGAGATTAGAAATTTTTATGTAGAGTTGATTAACTCGCTTTAGTGGAAGATTGTTCATTTCAAGTGCAGCGGAATATTTTTATCAAGTAGATTAGGAGAATTCAAATTTAAACATTTCATCCCCAAGTGCATAAAGTAAATAACACAGCCATGTATATGGTTTGGCTAAAATCTATTTTGAACCTACATCCATGGGACCTTGTCCAGATCGAAGCAATCTACTAAGTGAAAAACACATTACAAGAAAATGTTCAAAGTTGATCTAAGATACAGCAAAAAGAACTCTTTTTTCAACTTTACACTTAGCACCATACTCTAAATCCTTAACGTGTTGAAACTCTTTGGATCTTCTTCACACCAAGAACACACCTGAGAACAACTTGTGAACCACCAAGCTTCAAGCACCAACGCCAAACACTAGCATCAGCAAAGGAATCACGTTCCAACAGCCATCAAGACAATGAATGATATGGTGAGGTTTTGGCACAAAATAAAATGAACCTATGAAGAGAAATACTCTAAGAAATTTCAAAGTACAAAGAAGAATAAAACATCAAAAGGTTAGACTCAAATACGCAAGAAGATATATTATATAATGTAGGGTTTCTTACTCAACACATTGTGTCACGTCAGCCCATATTTTTCCAAATAAGGAAAGTATTCCTTCTTTTCGTTTGGACCATAAAACAAATCGGGAAAATCATCTTTATTCCCTAGGACCACTTAAGAATAATATAACACATGTAAAAGGTCCTAAAATGATAGCAACAAAAATAAACAAATATTTTTGCTACTTTGTCAGACATGTAACTCGTGTTGGGTTGCAAATATGTGAAGCGAGTATGCAAGCACAAACTGTTGTGCACACACACTTGATATGAAACAAACCAAGACATAAGTCTGGCAACCAATGTGCATAAAAAACTATTGTGCACACACAAGACATAAGAAAAAAGTCAAATCATAAGATTGGCATATCCAGTGTGCACACATAATTGTTGTGTACACACACAAATCATAAGTTTGACAAACATAAAGATTCTACAGGTTTGTTACAGTATAGCGCTTGATGTATCACAACCGGAAAAACAAGCTACTCTGACGCCCTTCTCCAATACAAACGTTGTTCATCTGAAAAGCTATCCTCCGCCAACACTGAATCACTTCGGTATCAAAGTTACAATTTCCTTCATGAGTCTGCGTCGAAAACTTGAATTTCACATCCTGGATGGATATTCCACGATTTGGTGCACTGCATCAAAGTGTGACTTCCGTTACCAATGCGGGGCTGCCTTGGAAAACTTAATTTCAAATCCTATGACAACCATGCACTCCTAGCCTTAACTAGTTGAGTCATGCCTCTGGTATTATTACTATCAAGAAATTAGAAGAAATTGAAGTGTTTAAAGCAAGTCTACGCTCTAGATATATTAGTATGGTATAACATCATAGGATTTTGGTTCTATTCTATTGGCTTTTGGGAACGGAGTAATGATTAACAAGGACAAACAGGGGCATTCGTGTTTTATAGTTAGAGGTGAAATTCTTGGATTTATGAAAGATGAGCAACTAACAAAACATTTGCCAATGATATTTTTATTAATCAAGAATGAAAATTGAGAGCTCAAAGACAATCAGATCAGATTTTGTCCTAATCTCAACCATAAACAATGTCGACCAAGGATCAGTAGATGTCTTTTAGAACTTTGCTGGCACCTTATGAGAAATCAAAGACGTAAATTTGTAAACTCAAAATGTTAAATTTGTAAATCAAACACGTAAAACTTGTAATATGTTATTTGTATAGTGATATATAATTGTGAAAGCTAATTTTTATGTTTTTATTATGATACAAATTGATATGATGTAATGATAAATCAATAGATGTTGAATATTATGAAGAAAAATCAATTAGATGAGGTAGTCAAAAACATTAGTAGTCACTTATCAGTATTTTTTATATATATGATGAAAATGTGTTTCATATCATATTTAGAAATTCAATAAAGATAGGTTAACAAACATTTCTCACAACTTTCTCTCATAAACAAGATGTACCAACTCGCAATTGAGTAGATAAGACATATTGCAAGCTGATTAATTGCGAGCTATCACATCACGTTTGTGAGAGAAATTTAATAAAAAATGTTTGTTATTAAAAATTACTGTCATAGTTAAAAGCTCTAAAAATTAAAGAAAAATAATAATTTTCTAATTTTACACTGTTCTTGAGACTGTATCCAAAATGATTAAAAATAATGTCATGGACATTGGGACTGTACACTGAATTTTTATACTTTAATGGACGGGCGTCCAAACTATAAATTAAAAACAAAATTAATGGACGCTCGTTTAAATATTATGGACGGGCATCCCTTAATAATGGACGGGCGTCCACCGTTATTGGACACCCGTTAAAATTATGCTCAACTTAATGGAAGTCCACCTTGAGTGGATGCCCGTACAAACTTTAAATCTTATTCTCCTTGAACATGATGGTACCAACTGCACGACACTTTTGCTATTTTTTGCTGTTCTTCTTAATTAATTTCCCATTCTTCTGGAATTCCTCGTCTTTTACCTTCATTGACTCATCTGTTTCTTGAGCGATCTGCGGTCATCTTCCACTGCTGCTTTCTCCCACTCTTCATCTGTGTTTGTTGTGGAGTGTGAAGCATAACGGGGATTGTTGTTAGGGGCATGAACCCCTGCAGCAGCTCTAACCTGCTCAAAAAAGAGAACTTGCCCCACAACTCGGAGGGGCAGTCGTTCGTTCAGCGCCACATGCATAGATGCATCTATTGTCAGTTTTCTGACATCCATCAGCCCACATATCTTCCTTCTTTTAGCCTTTGTCAAGCCTGGGTGCTCCGGATGATACATTAATAAACCAGTACTTCATTATTAGTAATGTTCTTTGTTTGTTACATTCTCGTTCACAAGAGTAAAAGGTCATAAGAAATTAACAGAAAGATATATTCTTTTCTGTTTAGAATCACATCTGTATGAGTTTTAACAAAAACAATTGACATACACAAAATAAGTGCTCAGGTACAAAAGCTTTACCTTCAAGTACTCGTCAATGGCTTTGTACGGGCATCCATTAATTTTGTTCAGACATTTTTTTTGATTTAAAGTTTGAACGGGAGTCTATTGAATGTGGATGTCTGTCCATAGTAAATAGACTCCCGTCCATATAATATGGACGGGAGTCCATCGTTCCTTTCGCATGGACGAGCATCTATATATAATACACTCCCGTCCAATAATAGTGAACGGCTGTTCACTTGTAAAATATTTGTTAATGGGATACGTGGCTAGTCTAAATCATGTGACACGTAATTCGATGTAAAAATTCGGTGCAAAATCTCAATGTCCGTAGCATTATTGAAAGATTAAACAGTTTAACTCATTTCAACCAAACACATTTTTATAAGTTTCTTATACCTCTTAATTTAAAAGATGAAAATTATATTAAATACTACATAAAATAAAATAAGAAATTACATTTCTTAATTAAACTCATTTAGTGGAAATTAATTAGATCCACATATGGGTGAGTAAAATCATTATGATCGATTTCAATGGTGAAGACTATTGAGACTGAAAATGGGAGATGAAGAGGCCATATATGTCACCGTCCAACACTTCCATACAATCACAAACACTATGAATGTAATACATCATCCATTAATGAATATTTATCTTTCTCGTCTCGCATCAACCATTAGATTATGATCTAATCCATCCTAATTAGACCGTCAAGTACTATGTAGATGCCTGACTTTTTTAATATTCAGGTTTCGATTTCTTACCAGCAAAAAAAATGAGCTCCGATTAAACACGATACAACAATTTTGTGATTGAAAGTGGAGTTAAGCAGTTAACTACTATTAACCAAAGTTAAGATTTAGATTTTGGCAATGTTTTTATACCCAGACCGAGCCTAGACCCAATCAAGGGGCTGGTCCCCAAATCAGTATGACGTGATAAAATTTTAAAACTCTAATAACTAAGAATTTCTAATAATTGATAAATTTCATGTTGACATCATCAGTTTGACTTCATGCTGGCATTATTGGTTCTCTTACCCGACAGTTGAATAGGCGATTCGATACTGTTCTATCAATTTAAACCCGAGTAAATTAATCTATAGCTAAAATGGGTTTTAACCATTCAATGGACTGGATTAGGGATTGGTTCTTTGGCGAACCAACCGAACCGGTCAGTCCGGTTTGAGATTTAAAACTATGGATTTTAAGTCAACTTTAGATATACAGTGGAACCTCTCTATAGTCATAATATTAGAACCAACTAAATTTATTACTATGGGGAAGTTATGACTTAATAGATGTGTAGTTACAAGAATTATTGTTTTTATTCAAAAATTATTATTTTGATTTCTTATTTTATAATTCATATTTTAATAGTATAAATTAATTGAGTGATCAAATTCGACAATTTCATTACACTAACCAAATGGACTTAAATGTTTTCTTCAATCATCCAAATGAACAACAAGTCATATATGTTTTAACTAAAAAATAAATAATTATTGTAATTAGACAAAAAGATGAAGGAGATAATCATGCGGATGATAGTACGAAAATAAAAAAAGTTTCCTGCCAAGAAGCTCTAAATATGTTTGAGAAGCTAGAAATATTTTAGCTTCAATAGGAAGGTGTCCATCTTGGCGACTTATTACATACCCACAAGATAAAAGATGTGATAATAACTCTAAAGCATAAATCATTGTCTCAAACAACTTTAGATAAATATTTTATTTCATCTTAAACTTTCAATGTAGCATAGCATATATTTCTTGCAATATACATATAATTATTACTATGTAGAGGCAAGTTCCTTAAAACGAGACCTAGAAAAATTATAACTTATTACAATATGAAATTTATTCTTATTTATAACTGACCCAAGATGGGACTAAATTTTTTTATGACTACCTGGAGGTTATTTGTAATAACTGCTTGATACTACTATCTCATAAAAATACGTATGATAAAATACGAGTACATTAATAAAAATCGTTGGGCCCAAATTTTTTTCTTTTATTTACTATACATATTCTTTTACAAAAGTCAGTATCCTTTACAAAAGTTCTCAAAAGTGTGGTGGACAGTGTAACTACTCCTCTTCGCCCGCCAACATCCATCCGATTGCATCCTCATCTAGAACCTGCAAAAACATAGAAAAACAACGGGGTGAGCAAAATAATGTTCAGTAAGTAAATCCTCTACTCGACTATCCCCGTAACTTTTTCTCTTAATTCTTTCCTTACACTCTTCTCTTCTCAGTGCTATTCTCTTTCTGTTTCTGTTTCACAAACTCTCTTCTATCTATTCTCTGGTGTACGTCACGGCCTCATCCTACTGGAGGCACGGCTGGGGACTCAACCCACTCTTCGTGACTCTACTCATTTTCTCTTTCTATTCATTCTATTTCTCTGTTTTCTCATTCTACTCATGGGAATGTCACAGCCTCATCTTACCGAAGGCACGACCAAGAACTCTCCGCTTTACGTGACTTCTACTCATTTCTGTACCGATCGGATTCGATTATGCATGGATTTGGAACTCTTGGCCATGTGAGTGTACATTCTTTCTCTCTATCTCTCTCGAATGTCACGGCCCCTTCTTACCGAAGGCACGGCTAGAACCTCATATTCCACTCTTCGTGACGATCACGGCCTCATCTTACCGAAAGCATGGCTGGAGATCACAAAGCAACCACTCTCGTGACTTTACTCATCACTCACGGGTTCCCTATCGCACAACCTACTCTATTCTCTTCTTTAGCTCTTAGAGTAGTTTAAGCACAAAAGTCTCTACTCTCATCTTTTTCTCAAGCTAATACTCATAGTGTAGAAATTCTCTACTCTTTCTCAAGCTACTTCTCAATGCACAATTAATGCATATGGATGGTTCATACTCATTATTGCCCTTAGGAAATGTCAATATGCAATGTTGCAAGAATTAAGGTTCATAACTCATTCTCAAACTTCTCTTAGGCATTTCATCAAACCACTCATGTGCATACAAAAACTCTTCTCCAACTAAAATTCTATTTCTCTTTGTAACCATCCAAAAACGGGAAGAAATTCCCTTCTATGGACATAACTTCTATCATAGAAGAACACTCCCAAATATATACTCAATCTCCTATATGGCGATGGAAGAAGAAGAATGAAAGGGTTTCTAAGACTTAACCCTTATTTACTCATATTTTTACACCTTCTTTCCCATTTTACCCTTACTCTTTCTTAGGAATTCTACCTTTGCCCTTTTAATTCTTTGCAAATGCACCCCCATTTGAACTATTCTCCATGCCATTTCCTTGCATTTCACTCCCCACTTTTCCTGCTAATTAGGGGTAGAATGGTCATTGTGCCCCAAAGGAAGAATTCTCTAGAAACTCAATACACATTTTGTCAGGCCCTTCGCCGCAACGAAGAATCTTTCTTCACCCTAGCAAAAAATTACAGAACCTACATCGTAGGTTGCAAAACTTCATCGCCGAGGCAAAGCTTCTTCTTCACCCTCGCGAAGTTTGTAACACAAAAAATTCGCCAAGTCTTCACAAATTCAGGGCAACCACTCAACTAACTCACAATATCAATTCAACCAAGAATTAACCAAACTGTAACAACAACAAACCAACTCAAATGAGGACAAAACAATAAGCACTCAAGTAATACAACACAATTAAACTACGTACCTCAAGTGGGGCGTTATATTATTCCTATATGGAGGTTCTACTGTAAATGGAAAAAACATTGTGACAGACAGCATTTATCAAGAGTTAATTGTGCAATTAATTCTATTCAGAACAACGAGATTCTTTAAATTAAATTCACAACAATAATAGCGGGTGCGTTTGTTTTAGTATTTTTGAAAAAGTAAGAGTTTGGTGGTAATAACGAGGTAGGATTTGAAAATTAACAAAAACAGCCCCTAGGTTTGTTAATTTACTAAACACCCCTGTAATAAAAACATTCAAATTTACAAAAACACTCCCACTCACCTATTAAATACCGAAAACCGGCCACCACCGCCAGAGGGTGGCCAGAGTCATCATATCGTCGCATGACTGGCTGAATCTGGCCGATCGTGCGCCAAGATGACATTTTCCAGCTAGATCCACCGATCATGCGCCGAGATGGCCTTTTCTAGTCAGATCCACTGTGGATCTAGCTGGAAAATGCTAGATCTACAACTAGATCTGGCCATTGATGGCTAGATCTGGCCGTGTTTGGTCATCAACGACGGCCAAAGATATGGCCATTGTTGACAACTAGATACAGCCAAAGATTCGGCCTTTTCCGGCCAGATCCACGATGGATCTAGCCGGAAAAGGCTATATCAGCGCGCTACCGACCATATTAACAGACTCAAAAACATAGTAAGAGAGAGAAAATAACAAACAAAAAAAACAGAGTAAGCTAAAACTTTTCTAGAATTAGAAATGAGAAACTATTTTTTTTTTCATTATACAGAAAACACAACTCTTTACACTTTATAGAAAGTTTGTTACAATCCTTGTCAACTTTAAATCTCAATCATTCATTAGAATAACAAACAAACACAAAACTTTCTATGTGAAACCTTCGATTCAGCAAGAATTTTTTTTCTGTTATAGCTCACACTTCCTGAGTTGATGAAGAAAGGCTCACGTGAAACTGTTACAGCTCACACTTCCTGAGTTGACGAAGAGGAGGCTTACGTGAAACATGTTTTCTGTTACAGCTTATCCTTCCTGAGTTTACGAAGAAGAAGAACCTCACGTGCACTTCCTGAGTTGATGAAGAAGAAGCTCACATGAAAGAAAGCTTACGTGAAACAATTGCTGAGATGAAAAATAAGTGAAAACGACACAGAAGAATGTCGTTTCTTGCTTGATTCTTTTGAGGCTTGCATGCATGTTAACAGACCACATCCAGCTGGTAGTGTGTCATTATACTAGATTCCAGCCATCTTTCGGTGGTGGTGGCCAGAATCTAACAAATGTGGGTGGGTGGAGGTGCTTTTGTAAATTTCTAAATTTTTTTTTTTTTTTTTGGAGTTTAGTTAAATTAACAAATCTAGAGGTTTACAAGTAGTTGAATAAAATAGAATAGAATTTTCAGAATAGAGAAACAAATGTATATTTTCATAATTATAGGAATAGGATAGTGTAAAAATATTAAAACAAACGGAGTCAGCGATATCATGATATCTAGAATGTTTTTAAAATTCTTCCACTAAATTAATTTCATAACAAGATTAATGGCCCACTAAATAATTCAGTCTAAGATAAAATACTATCATTTAGAATAATTTTATACTTACAATCAAGTCATACAATCAAACAAAAATTTTACAAAGTTAACGTAAAATGACTACTCTATCTTATGTCATCATTACTCAAGGCCTTATGACTCGAGGCCAGATCAAGCCTTGCGACAGCGTTAGAGGCTACATGACTTCTCCAAGATGATATACATTAGCATATTCTTGGAAACCAATTCATCTCCTCTTCAATTCTCACGCCTACCAGGTCAACAAACTCTAGTTTTCAGTCTTCACATTAACCATGGAGTAACGTACTCCATGTTGCAGGGACATTAATTTATATATGTGGAAACTTGTAATACCGATTCAATAAATCTAAGAGATTTCACATTGATGTGAATCAATGTGATGTGACAACTACACATATATACATAGAGACTCATGGAATTTGTTCAGGGTTTTTGACACATTTTTTCTTACTTAATTTCATCCATTTGTTTATGAACTTTACACAAATACATCTTTAATCCAAACTACATATATCTATTTAGATTTAAACACTCAAATTTTATAAGCTAATTCAAGCTCAAATTTAGATGTAAAAATTCAAATTTTATAAGCTAACTCAAGCTTATGATCCGCAATTTTCAGTGGGGTCGCCAGCCCCCACTCGCCCCCTTTCTTGGGTAAATTAATCGACCCAATAACTTTTGGACAGTAAGAAAACAGTACCGGATCATAAGTAGACCATGAAACTTGTATTGCAACCCACAACTTATGCTGTTTGATATTCAACTTGAAAGTTTTTTGTAGGACGAATTACCACTTTTTTTGGGATTTTATTACAGAACAATGTTGTGTCAATACATCAACCTGAACTTTGTAAACTCATGATGTAAAATTTATAATATGTATTCGTACAGCTTTGTATAATAGCCAAAACCTTTTATTAGAATATCTGTCTAATTAATACATATTTAAGGTTTCGTGATTGAATAACATATGGATAAAGTGATAATCTCACCCTCTTCAAACGGATATGACAACCTTAAATTAGCCTTTCTTCGCAAAAACGTGTACAAACTTCCACTAACCTCACAAAAGCAAAACCAAATGTTTCTATGATCCAAAACTACTACTCTTCTTCTCTTGCAAATGGGCGCCATGAACGACAAATTCAGAAGAACCCTAATATTTTCTCTTCTCTGGTTCCTCATTCTTTCTCATCAAAATCGCTTCGTCGCCGGCGATGGACAAGGAGGAGCGAGAGACACTTCTACAATACAAGAAGAGAAACTGTCTCTTGCAAAGACGCTAACAGATTCAATCTCTAATTTGAGAAAATACCACGAGAATTCTTGGGGAAAAGCTAAAGCTATTATTCATGCCATGCAAATACAGTTTTTTCCTCCAAATGTAGAGTAAGATTAAAATTTTGCATGTACATTTCACTCTTTCCTCAATATATCTATATATGTTTGTATGATTTATGAATTTTTTATTTTTTTTAAACTTATAATATAAACCGAAACCTCTTCAGACTTTGATGTGAGTTCGATTTGATTCTAAAATCTCTTGTACAATTTCACAAAATCCAACCAAATGACCAAATAATAAACCAAATCTTCTCAAATAATGTTCTGATCAGTTGGATTTATTGCAAGACCTTTTATAAAATTTTAGAAAATCTGACCAATCGGATTAGTTAGTAATATTTCTTGAGGCTAGCATCAAATTATATCTGTTTTTTTTTTTTTTTTTCTTGTGGGCACTTTTTATGAGGAAAATGAATACCAAACCCTAGTTGGATTTGATTTACTATTTCAAGAATTCAACGAACTGAACTAGCCAGTAATTATGAATCCTAATTAATATTTGTGAGGCTATTAATGATAACTTTTGTGTGGGGCAGTTTCAGAGGGGGCAATAAAGCAAATGCTGATGCTGGAGCTGGAGAGAAAGTGAAAGAAGCAGCTAAGAAGAGTACAAGTAAAAGCAAAATGGCAGTGGAAGAATCTGCAAAATCTGCTGCAGAAGCAGTGCACAAGACTGCTGAGAAGGTGAAAGTGAAGCTTCATGATGAGATGTAATTTATATGGGCCACTCCTGATGGCATGTTTTGAATAAACCACTGGTATTTTTGGCTAAATGGTTGAAGTTTAGGTCAATCAAAACCTTAAACTGTTTATTCAAAAAAATTATTATTATTATTATTATTTTTTTAAACCTTTTGCACTGTTATGTTTAATTGACAAAACAACTATTTGAGGGTGTTGGTGTTAGTTTCGAAGAATTGAAGAGGGAAAACTTTTTGTACCAAACCTCAAGGGGACAATGTACTTAACTCTAATTTATATTAATGAGTTGATTCTGGTAATTAACTTTATTATCAAGTAGAGCATTAGCCATTAGGTGTAACTAAATTTTCTCATTTGCATTATGTTTTTTTTTTTTTTTTTTTTTGGGCTTGATAAACCTTCTTAATGTTCAAATGATAAGAAATAAATATTTTTTTAAATATAATTAATAGTTAATTACATACTTAACTTCATTTGAATATGGTAAGAACAACCCGGGATGGATTTAGGGTCAGCAGGGGCCATGGCCCCCCAAAATTTTATTAATTTTTTCTAAAGTTTTATGACAACTTACCCTTAAAATTGCAATTCTCCTGTATCCCCCCAGTGTTCTGGTTTTAACAAATGGCCCCTCTTCCCAATCCATCTAAAAATCCGTCAATGTTAAAAAGCTATGATCACTGGTAATTCTGGTCAATCTTTAGTACAGACGTCTTAAAATTTTTAATATACAGATCAAACGTCAACGAACTTCAAACAAAATGCAAAAATCATAACAAAACCAATGTCCAACTATTAGTTGCTACCTTTTGGTCCATATTTCAAAAACTTACAAAGACATTTGCACCTGAGAATTTTCAAAAACTAAAGTGAAATTCCAAAAATTGAAAAGTACCAACCTCCCAAAATCTCGTAGCTGTATGAACACACAAAGTTCATATTTTGGCTAACAATCAATTTCTTGCAATCTTCAAAAACAAAATAGAATAATATAAAACATATCCATAGATTATTAAATTTTGACAATTTATCATGACATTGTCTGATCGATATTATTGCATTTTCCTCAAACCAATGGCAGTAATTTCACAATAAATGAAAGAAATTAAAAAGAATCAACTGTAATTTCCAATGACAAATGATATCATTTTATACATTATACATAGGCTGTAGAGATATAAAAGAATTGACGAACCAGGTTTTTACAAGCAAAACAAGAAGGCAAAAAGAATCATACAGCAAAAATATGAAGTACCTCCTAGTAAATCTCACTCTTTGTAGGCCAAAACAATTAGACATTTATATCCATGCGCTTTGATCGGGCAGTGCTGCTGATTTCCGGGGAACCGTAAATCTCACTCTTTGTAGGCCAAAACGATTAGACATTTATATCCGTGCGCTTTGATCGGCCAGTGCTGCTGATTTCCGGGGAACCACTCAGAGAAAATCTTGGAAGGCTATAATTCTCAGGCACGGAAACTGGCTGCTGAGGATAAAGCGTCGGAGGTGGCATGAGATTGCGCTGCGCTGGAAGAGGAGGAAGCATGTTGTACTTGTACGGGTCACTGCTAAAACTGGATAAGAACCCAGAAAGATAAGGAACCATAACTTCAGAATGCTGTATGCAAAAAAATATTGAAAGGAAATTGTTATAATATGTGGGTACCTTTTCCTGTTGTATGACTTTTCCTCATCGCTGAAATTTTCATCTAATCTTTGAACAGATCTATGAACGGGGGAAACAGACCACAGATTTGATGCTGGCAAGTCATCTGAAAAATATCTTCTCCTGATCAACTGAAACAAAACCAGGGATTCTCAGAAAAGTTCCCACAATGTCCAACACATAGACACTAAGCAAAAGAAAGACAATAATACAGACCATGCGAAAAAATTTCAAAAAAGCTTCCTTGTCATATCTCGCTCCTTTAGCAGCCTGTATATGGCAACAAACAAAACATTATATAGGTTCACATCCAATATATAAACACCAGAACTTATATGAGCTATAACAATTTGACCAATTAAGCAAATCAGATTTTATTTCACCAGTTCCGTAAATAAAAAGAGAGCATGCTGAAATCCATAGAAATGGAATCACCAACAGAAAGATGGCCACCATTAGGTAAATAAACAGTATTGTGCAATGAAATAACCTCAAAAAATGTAATTCAATGTAGAAAATTAATCTTGAGGAGACACCCTCAGAAACAGAACAAAAATGATTTCAAGAATTTGCATGCTAATATCCTTCTTCGTCAAAAGTAAGAAAGAAAAAGAGAAGATCTAAGCTGAGACCATCATACCATATCATCCATACATCTATCCACTAAAATACCATCAGAAATGCATTCAATTTAAAAACATCAATCAGGGTAGTGATACGTAGCCAAAACATACGTAGTGAGATTTTACTGGTAAGCATGTGGATGATGTGGTATAATTGTCCCACTTAAAACTCTCCACAGGAAAATGGTCATTATCAGATGCAATAGGAAGAACCAGATTA
Organism: Pistacia atlantica; assembly: GCA_026229545.1. Taxonomy (NCBI): domain Eukaryota; kingdom Viridiplantae; phylum Streptophyta; class Magnoliopsida; order Sapindales; family Anacardiaceae; genus Pistacia; species Pistacia atlantica. Next base: position 5,759,976 of record CM047901.1, read on the forward strand.
ACATAAGACAATTGATACTCCTTCCACAGTGGAGGTCTGGGGTTGGTATTATATTGGGATCAGTAAGGCATGGAATTATATGCCGTCTAGCAGAAAATTTATGATACATAAAGCCCCCCACCGTCTCCCCTTCTTCTCTCTCCAAAGAACCTGCAGTCAACAGAACATGCCCAATCCTAAAAAGTAAACAGGGAGGCAACACACAGACAACCGAACACAGAATAGTGATAGAAGAGGATGAGATGGAGGGGTGCATACAGCAAGCAAATTCCATCAACTAAGAGATTCTTCACAAATGAGCCTGATAATTCCTGATATAAAAAGTAATTGGCATTTCTGGTACTACTGAGTTGCAATTTGCCAGTCAAAAGTGTACCCAAAATGGTCAAGCATGCAAAAGATGTAATTGGTACTGCTCCTGAAAGATCCATCTTAACAGAAACACATAGCCAAGCTGACTCGTCTACGATTCTATTAAAGACAATTCAAGCCAATGCAACCCAAACATGCATTGTACCTATGCTTCGTAATTAAAAGTCTATATTGTTCAGATGCCATCTACAGCAACCAAACTAAACTGCAATATGACTAACTATACACAGACTAAATTCATGAGGCACGCAAACACACTCAAAGTTTCTGGAATGACAATACCAATAACCAAGAGGAGACAAACATATTTCTTATACTCGCCAACAGCAAAGCAAGTGCATGCTTACCGCAATAAGGCTTCCACTGCCAGGGAAACTTTCGGTTAGAGGAAGTTCCTCACTAGATGGGAGCAAACCCTGCTTCTCAACCCAATGACGAGCTAAATCAACAAGATTGCCACTGCTTCCTCCCGTACCCTCTTTTGCGGCTACATCTGCTTTGTTACCAATAACAATATATGGCACAGGAAGACCACCAGGACCTCCAGAACCTAGAGGAGCTGAAAATGACCCAGTGGCAGCAATCTCAGCTGCCCACTTCTGCAAGCTTGTTTTTGTTCTTCTCTGAGAGAGATCATGAACAAAAAATTACACCTGCACACAAATTATTTTATCTATAATCATTGCTAGAAACTCATAGATAGAACAGCATGAAATATGTAAAAGAAAAACTAATTACTATTGAAGTGACACAAGAATTAGGAAAGAGTATCTAAATACAGTTGAATTACGAGTGAATTTTTTACGATAGGAATATAGTGTATTGATATAGTATGGCACAGAAATTGATGTTCAAAGCTGCTTCTATCCCAAAAATTCCTTTCTGGAAAATAATTCCTCCATGGTTAACAAAATTTAATCTGGCTCCAAATAAGCAGGAAGAGTTTTCTACATTATTCCTACTGCTTTGTAGCTTTAAGAGCAGGGCAGATTAAATGAAAGACATTATCAATCCATACAGCAAAAAATGAGAAGACACAACTTGTGAATTTACAATATAATTGGCAGAAGAAGGTGTCTACCATGTGAAGCTCAACAAAGACTGATCCAAGACAGTGACCACAACAGGTGACAGCATATTTAAGTAATTAGTCCAGGCCATCACACTTAAAGTATTATTCAGCCAGGAGTGTACAAAAGTCCTCAAACTTCAAGGGGAAAAAAAAATTCAGATGAGAACCTTTGCACTACAAGATAAAACTTTCATTTACTAAACCAAAAATACAGGTGGGAAAGGAGTGGTGGCACCCCTATCCTTGCGGCCCCACTTTTAGGAAACTCCGTAGAGTTAAGGCCGTCACTCTAATATCATGCTTTTTTTCTCTTTTCTAGTAGGAAGCACAATGATAGTCTTTGCACAATTGAAAATAACCACTAAATGGGGAAGCGCAAGCACGCAGCCAATCAAACACCTACAGTAGTAACATGCAAGCAATTTTTCTTTTTTATACCCAAAACTCCCTCAAATTTTTTTAAATCTTCACCAAGTTCTAAACCAAGGGTTATTTCCAGAACTCAGTAACACTGGTAATTTGGAAACCTGTAAAATAAAATAGCTCAAGTAGGTGGCCCTCCAGGCTTGAACCACTCAACCCAACCTTTAGGATTAACAAGATAGTATAATGGCGAGCAATAACTAAGGTTCATTGACTTAAAGGCACGCAAGGTCATAGGTTCCTAATTAAGAAGTATTAAGGGACAAGTTATGTACTGGTAAAATTCTTTTCATTTTCAAACTACAGCCTTTTCCCTTCTTAGAATTTGGCATACAGTTGCTTAGCACTCACCGTTAATTTGTGAGTAGAAAAGTGACCGACAATCTTTGTATCTCTCGTGTCCTGATACATCCCAAAGTTCGATAAAGAAATCTCTCTCAGAATCACCTTTGATGCTATTTGAAGAGCTACCAGAATTTCCATAAGTAATATGCTGCATAAAAGAAAATAATAAATAATAAGTAAATAAACACTAGAAGAAGATTTGAGCACCAGCAATAACTTTGGAGTTCAGAACATTGCTGAATTATGTGTCCTACCTTCACACCAACTGTACATCCAATTGTTTGGGAAGGGCGAGCAACGGAAGAACCCTTGACAATCAGATGAACAAGAGAAGTTTTCCCCACACCTACGAGAATATGAATATTTGAAAATGAAGTCTAACATCAAAATTTTAAATTTTACAGATAAAATGAACAAGACAAGTGGGCTGAAAGACGACTCATATCCTCAAAATATGACTAGCGAATAATCATAAAAGCAAATCGGTGGTCTTTCATCACACATTTGGCATAAAATTCTGAACTGATTAACGATTGCTCATTTCAAGTACCAGTAAACAAAACAATACAATAGGTGCTCTGGAACGTCAAATAGACTAGTATACCAACTTTTTAAGTGAAAAATCAGAACCATTAAACCCACATTTCCTATAAGTTGACAATATAGCTACTAGCCTCACCCTCAAAAGAAATAAACAAAGAAATCAAGCAGAAAAACTCGATATCATTCTACGTGAAAAGGAATTTAATTCATTTTCTGATAAGCCCCCTATCAACAAGGTCTATCAATACAAGGGGCACAAGGGCAGAGGGGTGTGAGACGTGTGAAGCAACACTAAAGGTGCTCTATAAAAGTTGTTTTGCCAGTAGGATTCTGTTAGAGGAAATGCACGTGGCAGGAGGGTACGTGGAAGGAAATGGGTAAAGGTCATTAGTATAAATAGGCAGTTAGAATAAGAATTAGGGATTCTGATTATTCATTAAAAGGTTGTCAATGGAGGCCCCTAGCTCCTCGAATTGCTAGGACTTTCTTTCCTTGTTTTTTTGCTTGTGTTGAGGGTGATTTGGGATTGATAGATCTCTTGTAATCTTCAATTAACATATTAATTTTCAAAGAGTTGGTTTACAGTTCGTTTATTGATTTTCTGGGCAGTCTGTGTGTGAATTTTGGTTGTTTTATTGCTGGGTTCCCATCAATTTGGTATCAGAGCCAGTGTTTGGGTAATGGTAAAAGCAAAAATGGAGCAAAGAGTTAACGGAATTGAAAGGGAGATGGGTAACATGAAAGAAGAAATGGGTAGTATCAAGGGGTACCTCCTTGAGCTGCGGGAATGGACGAGGAGTAGGGATGAGAAGGACGAAAATAAGAACACGGAAAAAGGAGAAGAGACACCAGAAGGATATTTATTGATTTTCTGGGCAGTCTGTGTGTGAATTTTGGTTGTTTTATTGCTGGGTTCCCATCATTTTCAAATGCAAAGAATCTGCCTTTCCTCCATGACTTCCTATGCAATGTATCACAAGTCCTAACCCGCATGAGATTCAATAGGTTGATAGCTCCAAAGCCTATTCACACTTCTCTTCTACTAGTAATCTACTTCTAATTTATCGAGCTCCACGAACTTAACATTTACAGCTACCATAAGCTCTTATACTCTCATAAATCTTTAACACGAAGAAGCCTTTTCAATCTCACACACTACACACTTCTTTTCTCATTTCAAAATCTCCAACTCAACCGATCCCGATAAGCAACAACTAACCTTGTTCCAATACTTTGAAGCATAAACAAAAAAAAAAAAAACACTCTCACAAGCACACAAAAGAAAAGCATTCCAAAACCAGAAAACAGCAACAAAATCAACATAAACAAGCACAAAAACAGCAATCAGTCCAAAGCACCTGTTCCTAAAGTTCCCCCAACTAAAATTCAGTTAAAAGCATAATAAAATAGGAAAAAAACCAACACAAAAAACTGAACTAGATTCAAAACTAATCAGATTCAAAATTAACTACCTGAATCACCAACAACAAGAACTCGAACTTGCCCACACGGTGGCCCACCGTTCTGCTCTTTGTTATTGTTCTCCCTCTCGCGTTCCCTCCAAAACATTTTTTTTAACACTTTAAGCCCCCCCAAAAAATAGAGACTCACCTCAGAACAATAAACCAAAATCTTCAAGTCCCATTAAACAAACTACTCAACTTCAATCCAAAACCACACTTTCTCCAAATGGATACCTCAAAATCCATATTAAACTCCATTTACCCCAACATTTCTTCACATAATCAGCACCAATTCGCCACAATAAAAAATACGCAGTTCAATTAAACCACTAATTCGCAGATCTAACAGCAAATCTCGATCTGGGTTGTTGAAACAATCAAGTGGGCGTGTCTGAAAACTTGCTGGCCAGTTGAGTTTCGAACGAACAAGATCTGAAATTTCAGAATTTTTATGAATTTGGAATTAAGGGTTTTTTTTTAATTTTTTTGTGATTCGTTTGAGACTTTGAGTGGAGTGACGATGGGATGCGTGAAGACGAAACGTAGAACCTGCAAGTGAAGGTGGTTTACACGCGCAAAATGGCACGTGAAGTTTTTGGCTCTTTTTGCCGCTTTGTTGGAGTGGCACTTAATTTATATTTACAAATTACAATACATTTTTTATAAAGATTAGTTTACACCCCAATTCTATTGACTTTTTCGGACAATCCTCACATGAAAACTTCTAATTCGTCGATTCGTAATCAAGCAGAGATGATTTATAACAAAACGCCCCCACCCACCCAAACCACTATCCATCGTCGGCCGCAACAGTAGTGGTCAGAACAATGTATGACCGACTAGACTTGACTGGTTATGCGCCATTCCGACAATGATGGTTGGCGCAAGCGATGATGGTCTTAGGTGGCCTGCAATTTGTTGTAAATACAAGGGCATCATTGTCCAAAAACTTAATTAATTAGGGTTAAAACTGTAATTGTAGATTCATGTAAATTAATTTCAGAATAAGAGTATTATTGTCCAAAAATTTCAATAATTAAAGATAAAATTGTAACAAAATTAATATTACTAAATAATCTTAAAATACCTAAGAAAATTGATGTATTCAAATTACCATCTATATAACCAATGGTAATTATTATTGGTTTGGGAAGATTATCAGAATCTTATATTACTTAAAGATCAAATGTGGTAATCTAAGTAATATAAAATGATGTTACCTCAATAATAGGGTTCGGGGATAACCCCCAATCAAACGCCTTCTTAATGTGAATTAATTATTAAAAAAAAAATTATATAAATGTAGTGCATGTATATCCGTTAATTTTCATACGAGCTTCATGTGTGATATAATTCTAATTATTTTGACATAATTTATTTACCAAAAAAGAACCTTTTTTTTCTCCTTTTTTTTAATAAATCTGCTAATTGTCTCTCCCACAACTTAAGAACGATACCCTTGGGTCGATAATTATCTCTTACTTGAGTACAAGACCCTTGGAAATACTTAACTCCAAATATTAAAGGGCTTACCATAGAAAAAAAGAAAATTAATATATCAATATTATTATTTTGTTTGTATGTTTGTGGTTAAAGGTGGAAAAGTAACCCGCCCGGCCCGGCCCGCAGCGGGTTACGAACTTTGGCGGGCTGGGCCTAACCCGCCCGCCAACGAAGGCAGGCCGGGTTAGGCCCGCCATTTTGGGGGAAAGGGGAAATTGTCGCTGATCCATCCGCCAACCTTAACCCACCGGATTAGGTGGTGGTCCAGGCCAGGTTAGCCCGATTTTTTTATTTTTTTATTTAACTTTTCAAATAAATAATTAACAATTTATAAATGAATCAATTATAAATGTAATTGTTTTTAATTAACTTTTCAAATATCAATAACTCAATTCAATTAATTTTTTTTGGTTAACATTTCAAATATTAATTCAATTTTAATACTATGATTTAAGTGTAGTTTAATATTATTATGTAAATTATTTGTAAGAGTTTAATTATAATAGTTTGATGAGAACTAAAAAGTAGGAGAAACTTAGAAAAAAATAATTAATTTTTTAATTTTTAGACCTTGCAAAGGGTTGGCTATTCACGAAAGCAGCTAATCAGGTTGTTCAGGTTGCTAAAGGTTGTTGAGTGATTAGGTTCTTGCATTACGCACCATATTAGTGATCAAGATTGAACTCTCTGCGGGTGGGTTAGGGTTGACCACTTTCAGCAGCCCATTTGTTTTCACCTCTTGTGGTTAAGAATAC